>OY856411.1:1098648010-1098893010 GCA_963693085.1 Alisma plantago-aquatica
GTGTTGCCTTTATAGATAGGAATACTTTAGTTTATTTTCAGCCAATAAGGCATGTAACACAGTTATGAACTGCTATTTCATACTTGCCAATAGATAGAAACACTTTATTTTTGCATATTGTATGACAATGATGGCAATTAATAAAGAGATGTTTCTATGTGATCTTTGTGGCAATGCCTTATTTATCTTGTGATATTTGATATGCATAAGATAAGATGATACCTAAAAGTTATAGATAACTCAAACAATTTAATTAGCTTTAATCATGAGAAATTCATTTATACTTTCCATGTGATGGATAAAACTAGACTCTTTTGGTTAGAGAACCAGTAAGGGACATGAATATCTTGGATATGATTAATCAATCTTCACTAATGTAGTGGGAGATTGATTATCCTATTAGGTATAATACATGTGATGTATTTACATGCCTATTGGAACAAATGCTAATACTTCAAATGGTGTTTAGAGAAATACCAATATGGATGTCTTGAAATGTTCAAGATCATCATAAATGAAGTGCACATTTGGTAAAGTGTTAATTCTTGATGAGATCAATGAATGAAATACTTGGACCAAATGTTTGAGATCCTTATGAGTGTTTATGATAATGTATCATAGTGAACTCATGATTAAGGCATGGTGATGTCTGAATCAAGAAGGAATCGTACTCTAAGAAGTTAGAGAATGATTATCAAATAACTGAATTCTTCTTAATAAATGAATACCCCACACTAATAAAAGAAATTAAGGATCACAAGGGTTGTGAGTTCTTATATCTTTAACAGATACACCTCAATTATCTATGTGATCCGTTGTTCATGTGATGAGTCAACTATCAAGATAAATATGAGGAACCGAATCTTGAGTTATGGTTTATGACCTTTACATCCTAAATGACGTCCATGTAAACCATAAGGTATGACCTTGATGGTAGCACTCATTGGATCATATCCATAAGTGCAAATGAGTCTTAAGTGTTAAGACACATGGATAACATTTTGAGAAAGATGATGCTTGTTGATTGCAACTTAATGACTAAGACATTTGGCATATGGATACTAAAACCGCATTCCTATGAGGAATAAAACCAGGATGTGTACGTGACACAACCTATAAGGTTTATGAATCCACTAATGCAAATGAAGTCTATAAGTTACAATGGACTAATCAATATGATTGATTGAGGATAAGCAACTCAAAATTGGATCTTTACTTTGATGATATAGTCAAAGGGTTTGACTGTATGTCAAAGATAAAGAAGGGATCTGTGATTTAGTGGGAGCGTATTCACATTCCACATATTGATGTGAAATGAAATTGTTCTAAAATGGAAATCCAAAAAGTGGAAATTATCTTTAAGGAAGATAGAGATGTTTCCTAGGTGATAGGAATAGAGATCTATAGAGATAGTTCTCGAAAACCTCTTGACCTAGAAAGAGAAAGCATACATTGGCAATCTGTACTGAAGTGTTTAGTATGCACAGATTCAGTGGGAGAAAGCTTGTCCATGTTACATGGAGTTAGTATCCCAATGCCAAGTGTCCAATTCTTTTGAAGAATGGGAACACTAAGAATAGATATGGATCTATCATGTATGTAATCATCCCATTATCTTGCATGTATGACATGGCAAGAATAATATGCATTCATCATCTTGTATGTAGGACATGACAATATGATGTGTTCATCCTGATAACTCGTATGTAGGACATGACGAGTGGATGTCTGTCTACTTCCAGCAAGGGTTACAGGAATACCATGAGAACTTGATAAGTGCTTGTGAAGTACTAGTTCTATGGAGATAAGGAAGAGTTCAATGTAAAGAGTTACATTGATGCGAACTTCCGAAAGGACAGAAAATTAATCGCAAAATATTACATAAGATGTATAAAAGAGAATGTTTGTTGATAATTGGAAGTGTTCCAATAAAGCCATTTAAAAAGGGAAATGCCGAGTATCTATGTGTTAGTGAACAGCAGTGGATACTATATGGATCTAAAAGTTCATGAGATGAACTTATTTTCCACTCATTGATGACAAGTCTGGAATCCTTGATCATGCAATTTGGCTAAAGGTTAGCAAAAGGAATACTAGATCACATATTACGGCAACTCCATCTCATACGTGCGACGTACAGCGAAGAGATGTGAGACATGCAATTTGTACAGACTTTGGCAAGGTGTTGACATTACTCACTGTGTTTGCACTAAGAGCACAGTAACATGTGGGACATGTTTGAAGATCACTATGAATATGATTCAAGGGTGATTGGCTCGCAGTGCAAGTGGGAGTCTGTTGGTATGTATGCCCTGAGAGCCAATCATGTGATGATTGGTGGGATACATTAAGATTGATTTGATAAACATCAAAGGCGAGCTTCCAATTCTTTCTGGTTCAGTCATATGAGATAGTGATAGAACAGATTGAATGTCTAGAGAATGACAGTACTCAATGACGTATGCTTTCAGGTTGAGGACCTGAACGATGAGATCATACGGATGCTAAGAGTTTGTACATTCTTGTTATGTCCCTAGTCGGATGTCATTGTGGAAGGTAGATAGACAGCAATGACACACAAGACTAGATTGTGGTGTTGGTTGATGACAAAATCTCATTAGTCATGATATAGAGATATCAAACCAAACACATAGGTACTTGTTAGAGAACAAGTGTACCGGACAGACCCACCGTGAGTTTGACACATGGAACCATGAGATGGTAGTCACAGTCAGTACTCACAGTGATGGTGGTGAGTGTGATTCTTAGACCTGAAATCACTGCACTCAACACATGTCGTTGGGCACACTTTGACATCATCAAACGTAGTCCTGAAACATGGGTTGTTATAAAGGTGATGATTGGGTGGCTTTGACACATGGGGCTTTTGAGGGGTGAGTGATAGATATGGGATTTGTCCCTCCTAAGGGAGTTTGATATCTATGGCCACTTGATGAGTAGGATTGAGAAAGGCGTGCACGCATGTGTGAATCAGTATATGATACTGATGTCATACATATCTCTTCTAGTCTACTCTGAGATCAAGGAAGTGAATGAACGTTGACAGGATGACCGTTCCATGCCTCGAGTTCATTCGGGATATCAGTGATAAATGAATTATACATTCGCTGTAACACCATTCACGGATTGTAGGATGAAAGTTGTTCTCCAACTTTCTACTTTCACTTGGGTAGCACTGATGTGTGACTAGGCACCTCTCTTTGCTTGTGAAGTCATAAGTGTTATGGACTTTCACTGCCAACGTGAAATGGACCTGTAGGGTCACACACATAGGATTTAACCTGGAAGAGGAGTTTTGTCCACAAAGCAATGTTTAGATTGATTACTAAAGGAGTTTAGTAGTTCAATTAAACACTCAATTAGTCGATAGCTCAATATCGTATGGTTCAAGGTGTTGGACGCATTGATTGGAGTATCGGATTGATTGTAATTGCAATTGACTGATTTTGCCCAACCTGTGCTCCCAACTGATCGGTTCATGTGATGAACCGGTCAGCTGAGGTTGCTGAACCGGTCGGCTGGAGTGTCCAGGCCGATCGGCTCATGCCCAAGTTGAGACGACCGGTTCAAGGGTTGAACCGATCGGCTCAACTGGTGCAACCGACCAGTTGGAAAAGTCATGTCAGCAAGAATTTTCCTTTGATTTCAAATTTCCCAATTCGATTGGGAATAATATTGGTATTCGATACCAATTGGGAAAGAAACAAGGAAAGTCTTTTTGAGCCGGATTAGGACCATGAACCGATCGGTTCAGGGCACCAACCGATCGGTTGGAGTGCCCCAAACAATCGGCTCAGGTCCAACCGATCGGCTCAATGGCCGAACCGATCGGTTCAGTTGTGAACCGATCATTTCAGGTTGCGAGATGGTTGCTTTTGGTGGAAAATCCCGAACCCTTCTACTCCTGCTTTAGTCCCGCATTGCCCGGGATGGAGAACCCTGTCCCATGACTCTCCTATATATATAGGGGTATTGGGGGCTTCTCAAAGAACAGCTCAGTGCAACTAGTTGCTCTGCAAGTTGTCGTTCTCTCTGGTTTTGGTAACCGTGAGAGAGCCCGAGCAAGTGCTTCCCGCAAAAAGGGAGGTGCAGCAAGGGAAGGACAACTGCAGTTGCAACAGGAGGCAGGAGAGCGTGTTGGCGACTAGTACATCAACAGGAGGGTGCGAATCCTTCCACTTCCTTGTGGGACAAGGAGAGTGGAGTTCCAGGTGGTCCGTGTGGACTACTACAGAGGCGGGAGGACACTGCCACTTAGGAGGACAACTGTCATCTGACAGTCCGGTTCGAGTAGGAGTTGTCAGTCCCGGTGCGACCAGGAGCTGCACAGACACCGTCGAAGTCTAGAGTTGAAGACCGCGCATTGCGCGAGGTATTGTCGCCGAGCAAGCCTCGGGACAAGGTATGATTCCATAAACCATCCTTTCCTATTATATAGACGTTGACGCGTTTCCTCGGTATGGGTTGGGGAGAAAATTTTTTGTTTCTGCTGCCTTCTCTGTCTCCCCTAAAATCCCAACATTTTGGTGGTATGTATCTGTTCTTGATCTTTGTGTGGTCTTTTAGTTTATTTTTCTCCTCATGTAGATGCCGTATGGCTCCTCCATAATGAAATTTGTCTGTTTAACTTCAAAAAAAAGGATGGAGAGGTTTTTATGATACAACTCTTGCATTATAAGGACAAGAGCAAGGTAGTGGATGAGGCACCATGGAATTTTGATAATAATTGATATTCAAAGAGATTGAAGGAGATGAACAACCCAAAAAAATAACCCTAAACTTCAATCTATTTTGAGAAAGGATTTACAGGATCCCTATGGGATAGAAATTGGAAAATATCATAAAAGATGTAGTAGGAAGGCTTAGTGAGGTACTATAGGTGGATAGAGATGAGTTGGGTTGGG
Source organism: Alisma plantago-aquatica (assembly GCA_963693085.1). Lineage (NCBI taxonomy): Eukaryota > Viridiplantae > Streptophyta > Magnoliopsida > Alismatales > Alismataceae > Alisma > Alisma plantago-aquatica. The sequence goes on from OY856411.1 coordinate 1,098,652,936, forward strand.
AATCACTGACAAGGGTGATAATCCTATTGGATGTAACTCAATCATTACAACAATACTAAGAGTAAAAGGAAAATAATGAAATGTTACCTTCTTGGAGATCAACTATGAGAGGCTCTCTGATTTGTGCTAATTCTGTAGACTTCTAGGGTACATGGACAAGGACTGTTGTAACATCCCACTCTTTTTATGCAAATTTTCAAAATATTTTATTCTTTACATAATATTTTTCTATAGCATAATTGTTGGGGACCTTCATGAAAATTTTCCCATGTTAGCTTTACAATTTCATTTCATATGAAGAAAATTATGTTCAATTACTTTCTTATCCATGGTTTACTTTTAGAAAGTATTTCCTTGTATATTTATGTACTCTTTCTTAGAAAATAGAAATGAATGTTTTTATGTCAACTTTCCTCTCTCTTATTATCATTAGTGGTTTTTATGCATAAAAGCTTGCTTAATATTCCTCAAGATGTTTATTGTTGATATTTGGACTGATCACCCGGATTATTTTCATTTAGTGATTAATGAATAGCTCTATATGCTTTAATCTATTCACTTAAGTGTATTGAATGTATTTTGCCTAATTAGGAGTGATGGTGGGCTGAAAGCTAAAATTAACTATGCCATCATGTTTTAATGCACTTAATTATCCTATGGGTGAAGTTTGAGGTCATTTGGACTTCAAATGACCCTCCAAATATTAATTATATGTCTTATATGGTTTATGGTATACCAATCAATGTATTATTTGTCACATTTATTCGATTTACTCTGTCACATAGGTATTTTGTCCATTTTATTTTTCCACGCACATATGTGACCATTGGATCAGGATCCAATGATGTCTATGTTGTCATCTACCTCCGCCTCTTCCACAAACAGGAACCGTTTCATAGGCTGATATGCCCCGAGCCCATTCTCTATCACCTCCTATCTGTTTCATGAGATCTCTTCTCCCCTAAGTTCGCCTCGCCTTCCCGATTCGGACAAGCTATGACTCGTCCCCTAAATCCCCTCCTAGGTGAAACGCCCATTTAGGACTCGCCACCGCTATCTTCCATGAGTGAGCATACACCACTCTCGCCTTCCCTGTCTCCATCTAAAGAGCCCGAAGGCATCAACAGACCCCAAGGATCCGTCCTCCTCATTCAATTCTTCCTCCTTGTCCCTCTGGAGCCTGACCTGCTCAACCTCTTTCTCCGGTGAACCATGCCTCTCCCCGACTTCTCCGACCACCCCGGTCCAATCACGACCTCAGTGAACATCCTCAAGCATCTCTCTTTGTTTTCACGTCCTTGGTTTGCCCCGTGTTAGCCCCAGACATTGTACCATATAGAGCCAGTAGAGCTCACTACCGGGGCTAGTCGTTGCGACACCTCAGGGCCCCTCCTACATGGGGGACAATGCCCTGACCTTTGTTTGACCGCGACAAACATTTCTCGACCCTCAACAGATGGTTTTCACCATGATCTTTGTGGTTTTTAACACCTAACCTCCTCCTCTGTTTCTCGCCGTCACGCTCTGTCCCTTGTCCATGATGGTCCTCTTCCATTGATAGTGGTCTTTTAGGCTTTGTCAGACTCCCCCAATCACCCTATGGTGGTTTTGGCCTCACACTTCATGGTGTTTCTTTGCCCGACAGTTTGGCAGTGGTGCTTGGCCATGGCCGGAGCAAATCCTCGAGTCCAGTACTCGCCATGGTCCGCCTTCTTGGCCCCTTGGCTCCACCGACGATTTACAACTCATAGGATATCTCACCCTCACAAGAACAATCCTCCCATCCTACATTCCGATTGGAGTTCCACCTCCTGTCCTGGCACTCGACACCATAGATGAGGGGTGAAGAATCCAGGTCGCAAGATGACCTTGGTACCCCTGTCGTCCTAATTCGATGTTTTCAACCACAAAGGGTATTTTAGGTTTTTCATCTGCCCTCCCTTCTTCGACCGCGGGTCCTCAGTTGTGAGCCTTCTTGCTATTTGGTCGGCCCCTATTGGTCCAGCTCAGACCCGACCCACTAGATTTGGGTGCATATATACGTGGATTTTTCTTGTTTTGTCATTGATCTGTTCTTTATAAATTCATAGTAAATCACTTGATGCTCAGAAAAATGAGGTTCTGATTTTATGATTTTTATCAACTGATTTCTCGATTTTCACATCTCAATTTATATATGAACGAATTAGTGTTTAATGATGTATGATGAAGGATATGCATAATAATTTTAGGTGTTTAAGGGAATCCAATCAGTCAAATGAGGTTTGACTTAAGTGCTTTAGCTCAAGGTAAGTGGGCCATGCCCTTGGCATAACTAAATTTTCTTTATTGAGTGTTTATGACTATGGTTATGCACTTTATGCTAAAGTCATGATAAGTACATGTTTTCCTCAAAGAATATGTTTATTGAATGGTTGATTGCTATAGATTAAGTCTAAGTATAGAAAATCTTACTAATGCTATGGATTATGATTAAGATTCATGAAATCAAGATTAAGAGGGAGAAATCCCATTATGTTTCATGGGGAGAAATCCCAACCATGTTAAGAGGGAGTAATCCCATTACGATCAAGATTAAGTTATTAAGACTTTTAGATCAAGTTAAATGGGAATTTGATTAAGTTCTATATGCACCTCATTTATGGACTCTTTGAGTCATTATGGGCTTTCCGAGCATTATGGGATTTCCGAGCATTATGGGCTCCTTATGGGGCATTAAAAGGCATGCATGCATTTCTTATCAAATTTATTATGTTAAAAGATTACAATAATGTTTAATGTCAAATTTATGTTCATGTTTATGACAAGTCAATGTATATGTTATTTTAATGTCTTATAGCATGCCAATGCCACTTACTTACCATGAATGTCCTGTTTTGCATGGCTGGGGATGAGATGTCCCTAGGTTTTGAAGCTAAAAGGGAGAAACTAGCTTGAGGAGTTCCAAGGACTTAAGGATCTAAGGAGTTGTTGCCTGGTGGGACTTCCATCTATGGAGATCCTATGTTTCCACATGTTGCCTAGTTTATGTTAAGCATATCTTAAACTTATGATGTAGTTTCCATTCCCAAGAACTTTATGTATGAATCTATGTTTTCAATGAAATGCTAAGTGTCATTTATTACTTGATATGAGATCATAAATGTGACAACTCTCCCTCAAAATTCATGCACCCCACATTATGGAAAATGTTGTGGAGAATGTATTCTTCCGCTAACCATGTATAAAACCCTAGGGAGGGGTGTTACATTAATGGTACCAGAGCAAGAAATAGATGTCCACTAAGGCAACAATAGAGATTCATATTATGTTGTAATATCATGTTATGTTTACCCTTTCAGATGGCCCCTAAGAAGAAGGAGAAGGTTGGTGAGTCAAGGCCCTCACAAGGATCTTCTAGTGGAGATAGGACTCAAGACATGAATCAGTTTCCCCCACAAATCACCATACACGTCCTAGTTGCAGCCATGACCAATGCCTTCCAACCTAGAGCTCCACCTAGAGTACATAAGATCTCCCTCATAGATTTCTTGAAGATTAGGCCCGATGCTTTCCATGGTGAAAGAGAGGTTGATGTGGTAACCAAAGCTGAGGAGTGGATTAGCAATATGGAGCATTGTTTTAGAGACTTAGAGTGTCCCCCATGTAGTAGGGTTAGGTTTGCCAACCATATGCTCAAGGGTGCAACCCGTACTTGGTGGGAGAACCTCTTAGCCTCTAAGGAAGAAGATGACCCTCCTTTCACCTGGGGTGAGTTTGTAGAAGTCTTTAATGATCATTATATATCTGAGGTTATGTTAGAGAGGAAGGAGGATGAGTTTGTCAACCTTAAGCAAGTGGGTTACATGACCGTCATTGAGTATGCTATGAAGTTTCATAAGCTCCAAAAGTGTGGCCTTGAGTACATCGAGCAAAAGAGGGCCAAGAAGTTCATTAGAGGGCTTAAATCCGATCTAAGTTATGCCTTGTCTGGTAGAGGTCATAGGACCATGCAATCAGCCTTGGATGCAGCCCTAGAATTAGAGGATCACCCTGGGAGGAACCATAAGAAGGAGGTACCCCAAAATAGCCGTCACCATCAACCCCCCACCCTCCAACCACAAGAGAAAAGCCCCTGATCCTTCTTCTAAAAGTGGGAGAACCCCATGCCCTACATGTAAGAGAAATCATGGTGGTCCTTGTAGGTTTGGAACTTTTGTTTGATACTATTGTGGTGAGGAAGGGCATATCAAGCCAAATTGCCCCAAGCTTGCAAAGCAGGATCCCAACCATAACCAAGCTAAGAACCCTAATTCTCCACCCAAGGTTAAACCAAGTCTCTTCACCATGCAAATGCCATATGGAGAAGAGGAAGATGATCAAGGTGTGGGTAGTTAAGTAATTTATGTTGAATAATAATTCTTTGTTTATGTATGCCTCTTTTATAATGAAAATTGTATGGAAAATTTGCAAGTTTATGTGAAACCCTTAAGGTGGGTAGAAACTCTAGGAAATTTTGAGGACGGAATTTATTTAAGGTGGGTAGTATTGTAACATCCCACTCTTTTTATGCAAATTTTCAAAATATTTTATTCTTTACATAATATTTTTCTATAGCATAATTGTTGAGGACCTTCATGCAAATTTGCCCATGTTAGCTTTACAATTTCATTTCATATGAAGAAAATTACGTTCAATTACTTTCTTATCCATGGTTTAATTTTATAAAGTATTTCCTTGTATATTTATGCACACTTGCTTAGAAAATAGTATGAATGTTTTTATGTCAACTTTCCTCTCTCTTATTATCATTAGTGGTTTTTATGCATAAAAGCTTGCTTAACATTCCTCAAGATGTTTATTGTTGATATTTGGACTGATCACCCGAATTATCTTCATTTAGTGATTAATGAATAGCTCTATATGCTTTAATCTATTCACTTAAGTGTATCGAATGTATTTTGCCTAACTGGGAGTGATGGTGGGCAGAAAGATGAAATTAACTGTACCATCGTGTTTTAATGCACTTAATTATCCTATGGGTGAAGTTTGAGGTCATTTGGACTTCAAATGACCCTCCAATAATTAATTATATGTTTTATATGGTTTATGGTATACCAATCAATGTATTATTTGTCACATTTATTCGATTTACTCTGTCACACATGTATTTTGTCCATTTTATTTTTTCGCGCACATCTGCGACCATTGGATCAGGATCCAACAACGTCTGTATTGTCATCTACCTCTGCCTCTTCTGCGAATAGGAACCATTTCACATGCTGATACGCCCCAAGCCTGCTCTCTCTCACATCCTATCTGTTTCACGAGATCTCTTCGCTCCTGAGTTTGCCTCACCTTCCCGATTCAAATGAGCTATGACTCATCCCCTAAATTCCCTCGTAGGCAAAACGCCCATTTAGGACTCGTCGCCGCTCTCTGCCATGAGTGAGCATACACCACTCTCGCCTTCCCTGTCTCCATCTAAAGAGCCCGAAGGCATCAACAGACCCCAAGGATCCTTCCTCCTTACTCAATTCTTCCTCCTTCACCCTCTGAAGCCCGACCTGCTCAACCTCTTTCTCTGGCAACCCATGCCTCTCCCCAACTTCTCCGACCACCCCAGTCCAATCACGACCTCAGTGAGCATCCTCAAGCCTCTCTCTTTGTTTTTGCAACCTTGGTTTGCCCCGTGTTAGCCCCAGACGCTGTACCCTATAGAGCCCAGTAGAGGTCACCACCGACGCTAGTCGTTGCGGTGCCTCAGGGACCCTCCTACCTGAGCGACAATGCCTCGACCTTTGTTTGACCGTGACAAACGTTTCTTGACCCTTAGCAGACTGTTTTCACCATGATCTTTGTGATTTTTAACACTCGACCTCCTCCCCTATTTCTCACCATCGCGCTCTGTCCCTTGGCCATGATGGTCCTATTTCATTGATAGCAGTCTTTTAGGCTTAGTCAGACTCCCCCGACTGCCCACTGGTGGTTCTGGCCTCACACTATATGGTGTTTCTTCGCCCGACGGTTTGGCAGTGGCACTTGGCCATTCTTGGAGCAACTCCTCGAGTCCAGTACTCTCCATGGTCCACCTTCTTGGCCCCTTGGCTCCATCGAAGATTTGTAACTCACATGATATCTCACCATCGCAAGAACGATCCTCCCATCCTACGTTCTAATCGGAGTTCCACCTCCTGTCCCGACGCTCGATGCCATGGCTGAGGGGTGAAGAATCCAGGTCACGAGATGACCTTGGTACCCCTGTCGTCCTAATTCGATGTTTTCAACCACGAAGGGTATTTTAGGGTTTTCATCTGCCCTCCCTTCTTCGACTGCGAGTCCTCAGTGGTGAGCCTTCTCGCTATTTGGCCGGGCCCTATTGGTCCAGCTCAGACCCGGTCCACTGGATTTGGGTGTATATATACATCACTTTTTCTTGTTTTGTTATTGGTCTGTTCATTGTAAATTCATAGTAAATCGCTCGATGCTAAAAAAATGAGAAAAAATATGTTTTAGAAAGGGTTTTTGATGAGGAATGTGATTTTATGATTTTTATTGACTGATTTATCTATTTTCACATCTCAATTTGTATATGAACGAATTAGGGTTTAATGATGTATGATGAAGGATATGCATACTAATTTCTGGTGTTTAAGGGAATCCAATCAGTCAAACGATGTATGACTTAGGTGCTTTAGCTCAAGTTAAGTGGGCCATGCCCTTGGCATTACTAAATTTACTTTATTGAGTGTTTATGACTATGGTTATGCACTTTATGCTAAAGTCATGATAAGTACATGTTTTCCTCAAAGAATATGTTTATTGAATGGTTGATTGCTATAGATTAAGTCTAAGTATAGAAAATCTTACTAATGCTATGGATTATGATTAAGATTCATGAAATTAAGATTAAGAGGGAGAAATCCCATTATGTTTCATGGGGAGAAATCCCAACCATGTTAAGAGGGAGTAATCCCATTAAGATCAAGATTAAGTTATCAAGACTTTTCGATCAAGTTAAATGGGAATTTGATTAAGTTCTATATGCACCTCATTTATGGACTCTTTGAGTCATTATGGGCTTTCCGAGCATTATGTGCTTTCTGAGCATTATATGGGCTCCTTATGGGGCATTAAGAGAGGCTTGCATACATTTCTTATCAAATTTATTATGTTAAAATATGCCAATAATGTTTAATGTCAAATTTATGTTCATGTTTATGACAAGTCAATGTATATGTTATTTTAATGTCTTATAACACGCCAATGCCACTTACTTACCATGAATGTCTTGTTTTACATGGCTGGGGACGAGATGTCCCTAGGTTTTGAAGCTAAAAACGAGAAACTAGCTTGAGGAGTTCCAAGGACTTAAGGATCTAAGGATTTGTTGCCTAATGGGGCTTCCATCTATGGAGATCCTATGTTTCCACATGTTGCCTAGTTTATGTTAAGCATATCTTAAACTTATGATGTAGTTTCCATTCCCAAGAACTTTATGTATGAATCTATGTTTTCAATGAAATGCTAAGTGTCATTTATTACTTGATATGAGATTTTGTGTGACAACTCTCCCTCAAAATTCAAGCACCTCACATTATGGAAAATGTTGGGGAGAATGTATGCTTCCATTGACCATGTATAAAACCCTAGGGAGGGGTGTTACAACTACCCAACAAATGAAGAAGATAATCAAGAAAGACAATGTGGTCCATGTTGAAAGAATCACTGAGAAGACCAAGAACTATAGTGAGTGAGGAGATATTCGAAGAAGGTAATACAAGAAGGAAGTTGTCCTTCTATTACTAGAACACATGAAATGAAATCAGGGAACATAGATGGATGGTAGATGAAGGGATATGTAGACTCAAAATGAAGCACAGAGAGAGTAAGACTAGATACATTTGCATCTAAGGAGTTGGGGAATTCTGTGGCAAGCCTAGGCAGTGAAACTACATAGAGGGGACAATGCACAATGGTGTCAGTTCAATGTCCTAGGGAAGAGTAGAAAAAGATGAGGTTCTTCTGCATATTGGGTGGACAAATAGGTGAACACTGGACTTGGGTCACACACATAATGTTCAATCCCATAAATAGTGGATGTGTAGGATGTTCTGAAGAGGAAGTGAGTAATCCTTCAACATTCGGTAGTAAATCTACTGGCAATGGTGGAATTACCATAGCAAGCACCTAAGGTAGAGGCAGAGGAGGAGGATCTGATGCTACACGACAATCCTAACGTGTTTGCAGCATGGTCCAAGGAGATGGGAGGTGACTATGACAAGGGTAGTAAGGGCAAAGTGGAGTATAAAAAGTTGACAAAGATGGCGGTGACTTGTACATAGAAGAAAAAGGAAGAAAGTACAATAGGTAAATAAAAAGGAAAACAAACAAAGAAGAAGATGCCATTATTTATCTATAAGATGAGTAGGGAAGCAAGGATGGGAATCAATGACAAAGAGGTATAATAGGAAATCATTATAGGTTAGACAGAAAGATAGATGGGTCAATGGATATGGGGCTCTATGACTTACAAAACCAACAAGAAACTGGAAAATAGCAAAAAAGTTATAAAGGAGGGAACAACGATTTTTATAGGGTTTTTGAAACCTAAATACCATAGGTTGGGGGATCTCAACTCCATAAAGAGAAATGAAAATTCTGAGTTGCACTGGCACAGAATGGTCCATCCTGACAATATAAGGGCCCTTCAATCATGGTGTTGGAGGGAGATCCCTAAATGGTCTTCCTTATGGAAACCATGGTATCAATGTCAACTCTAGTGGTCATCAAAAGAAAGTGTGGTTTTGTAGAGGGGATCTTCCTCTCTAGTGAGGGAAGAGTGAGAGGTATTGCCTCAGGTAAAAGGACATTGGATTCGAGATCCTCAATTACTCAACATCAAAATGAGGGATAGGGGTACCTTGGAGGACCATGGGTATTTATTGTTGGGCCGATAAAAAAATACAAAACATGGAAATTGTTTTGGAAGCTTATTAAGGAGGATAACTTTTCAGCTACCATGTTAGTGATTTTGATGAGATCGTCTCTACTAATGAAAAAGTAGGGGGTCTGCCAAAGATAGACAAATTCATGCAAGGGTTTTAAGGATTCTATTGATGACTGTGATTTGATGGACATGAGAGATTCAGGAGACATGTTTATGTTCCATATAGGTCTTACTATAGAGATGTATTCTGAAGGAGCAGTTGGATAGAGCTATGTTGAGTCTAGACTGGTAAAATATGTTTACTTACTTCAAAGTCATCCACCTACCAAATTATAAATTGAATCATTCACCTCTTCTTATTACGACAGACAGAAAGTAATAAAAAAGAATTGAAAAATAGTTTTTTTTGCTTTTGAACCTATGTGGGTGGAGGAGGAGATATGTTTAGAAATAGTTACTTAGGCATAGGGAGAGGCGAATGGGTTAGGTACTGTTAACAAATTTGATATGTGTGACACCAGACTGAAGACTTGGGCATCAATCTACTTTGGCGATATGAAGAAGAAAATAAAATAACTTGAAGAAGATCTCAATCATATTTAGTAGGAACCTCCTCATGCTATGAATATGTAGATATATACTAAAATAGAAAAAGAGATACAATATTAGCACATGAAAAATGAATCATATTGGGGTGCAAGAGCTAGAGTAAAGGAGATGAAAGAAGGTGACCAGAAAACTGCATGTTCCACCACAAGGCATCACAAAGAAGGAAAATAAATAAAATAGCAGGCCTCAAAGACAAGATAGGAATTCAGAGGATAGAGGGGGATGAAATTCAAAAGGTTATCCTTGATTTCCTTATAGATCATTTCCAAACTATCAATCCACATGTTTTGAAGAGTTGACTAGAGGAATTACACAAAAGATCAATGAAAGTCAATGTGACAAACTTGGAAAAGAGATCATAAATGAGGAGATATGGGAAGGCGGTAAAACAAATGGACCTAAATAAGGCACTAGGCCCAAAAGGGATGAAGGCAATGTTTTATCAAATATATTGGCACATCATGGGAAAGGATGTAGCCAACTATTTTAAAGGCTGGTGGAAATTCAATAGAATTTTGGAAGAACTAAACTCTACATTGGTGGTTATGATACCAAAGGTTCATAAGCCCACAAAGATGGCAGAGTACAAACCAATCAACATTTATAATGTAATTTACAAGATTGCTTCTATGGTGGTGGCTAATAGATGAAAACCATTGATGGACAACACACTTTGGAGAATCACAGTGCCTTTATACCAGGAAGGAGGACTAAAAATAATGTTCTCATTGCTTATGAACTATTTCATTCCATGAAAGGTGATATAGGAAATAAAAAAGGAGACATTATGCTTAAACTAGATATGTCAAAGGCCTATGATGAAGTCGAGTGAGAATTTTTGGACCATATTTAAAAGAAACTTAGCTTTGGTGAAAGATGGAGGAGAAAGATTTATGATTGTATGTCAAATATTTTCCACACATTCTATATCAATGGGGAACATACCAGGTGAATAAAGCCAGCATGAGGACTTAGGTAGGGGGACCTTTTTCCCCTTATCATTTTATTTGTTATGCCAAAGATTTCTTGACTTCTCTAAATTTTATTGTCCAAATAGTATCATCCATGGGTGTGGGTCATTAGATGTGCTTCCCATATTTCTCACCTATTTTTTTTACAAATGACCATTCTTTTTGCAAAATACCCAAAGGATGAATGCTCGAAGATAGCTAAAATCATCAACCAATACAAACAAGCATCTAGATTAAAAATAAATTTATCCAAGACTGAGGTGGTTTTCAACAAATGGGTTAACTACAATAAGCGTCATGAGCTAAAAGGAGTGTTCAAGGTCATAGAGATCGATAGACATGAAAATTACTTGGGAATACCAACAATAGTAGGCAGATTAGAAAAATAAGTCTCCAGCTACATTCAGGAGCGGGTCTAGAAAAAGATGTAAGGTTAGAAAGAAAAGTTGTTGTCCAATCCAGGAAAGGAAGGCTGATAATGACAATTGCCCAAGAAATACCCACCTTCATCATGAGTGTCTTTCAACTTCCAGTAAGCATTGTTGATGAAATGCATAGTTTCATTGCGAGGTTCTGGTGGGGAGCCAAAGTGACAACACACAAGCTTTCTTAGGTCAGTTGAATCAAGATGTGTAAACCAAAGCAACAAGGAGGTCTAGGTTTTCGAGATCTAAACATCTTCAACCAGACCCTTCTTATAAAACAACTATGCATATTACACAATCAAAATGAAAGACTTGTTTATAGGGTGCTAATAGGTATATATTTTTCATGAACATCCTTAATGGATGCATGCAGGGGTTACAATCCTAGTTTTATGTGGAGGAGCTTATGTAACATGAATGCACTTCTGAAAGAAGGCACAAGCTGGATTGTTGGAACTGGAGAAGATATATGCATATGGACAAACAAGTGGATTCCACATATGAGGGGCACTCTCGAGCACCTAAAACCCCCAAAAAATAGCCATATGTGCAAGATGCATGACATTCTATGTGATGAACTGTCAATATGGAATATGCAACTCATTCAGTAGAATTTTTTGGAGGAAAAAGCCAAATCCATACAAAACATCCCATTAGGTATAACTAAACAGAACGACAATATGTACTGGTGGCCAAATGTTAACGGTGAATGCACTATTTGATTTGCGTACTAGCTTGGGAGCATGGACTCAAGGGAGAATGATGCTTTTAAAATATAACAAGGAACTCCAATATGGTGCCTCATCTGGAGACACGAATGTCCTCCCAAGGTAGCACACTTCCTATGGATCAATACTTCAGGTAGTCTAGTTACAACAGGGAGATTATTTGACAAACATTGCCATCCAGATGATATGTACACCTTATGCAGAAACAATGTCCATAACTCACATGTTTTTTAATTATGATAAGGTATAGGAGTTGTGGGGAATTGAAAGTGAGTAGATATAAAAAGATATTAGAAAGGTTGTAGATATCCTAGTGGGTGACGCTCTAATGTGTTTATTGAACTCCAAACATATAGAGGCTGTGGATGAGATGATAGCATTACCATGTACACAAATAAACAAATGTGTCTTCTAGAAAAAGGAGAGAGTGGTGATATATACTAAGAAAAATCTGCCATCCTTAGTACAAGACTACCAGAAAGCAAAATCAAAGAAGACTTCCATGGAGTGTTCATTAGCAAAGAGGAGATGCAGATAGCTACCACTAGAGGAGGGCTATGTAAACCTCAACATAGATGCACCAATAGAGGTGGAGGGAGGCACAAGATTGGGCTATGTCAGGAGGGACTCCAATGACTACATGCTACAGGCAATGGGAAAAGGATACACACATCGATAGATTGCTACTGACTGAATCAATGGAGGTTAGGGATGGACTGGAGAGAAGTCAGGAGTTGCGAATAAGAAAAATCTATGTGGAATCGGACTCCCATATATTGATGCAAGTCATTAAATCCAAGGAGAAGAGGCTTGATCCCTTAGGTATTATCATGGCTTGTATAATGTTCTATATTTTTGTTTATTAGTTGTCCTTTAATTTTTCTAGTAGAACAACCATAGGGATGCTGATGTTCTAGCAAATCACAGGAGTAGAGTAGGAAGTCTATTAAATTTCCAGAAAGATTTTCCCTCCTTCTTAGCTGATGTAGGGATGGATGATTTGTCCAATTAGTAAAAAGAGTTCATGGTGTTTAAAAAAAGAGGTAAACCCCTAGAAATAAAAATATTATTAATTATGTGTTAAAGCTAAACCCTAGGTTATCACCTCTTATTAAAACTGGATCTTAGATATGAACTATATTTATTAAAGTATATTAATTTCTAAATCCTAAGAGTATTCATTTGTACTTTTATGACAAGTTCCAAATTTCACAAGTTAGGTCAATTTATTGAAATATTGAAAAAAAACTAGAAAATTACCAATATACCCTACATATGATTTTAGTATCATACGCGTGACATGTCATATGGGTAAATTTCCATTATCATCAATCAAGACACATGATTAAATCTAATTAGATAGAACATAAGACTAGAATCCCATATAGAATGTAACACCATTAAAATTAAGCCAAGGGTAAAAGCATAAAACACTTGATGATCATCTTCCTTCTAGCTTCTTCTTATGCAAGAAATCACATGTTGATCTCTTTAGTCAGAAATAGAAAATCAATTCTTGTAAATGAAAACCAATGAGGAAGATACCCCAATGACTTTTCTAACTCCTAGCGACCTTAATAAACAAACAAAGATGCATCATGGTGTACAAAAACTCATACTTGACAACCTATCATGACTGAGATAAGGAGACATAAAAATAGAAAATATAAAAGGAAAAAAACGGGATCAGAAGGTTCGTCCGAGTTTCTAATGATCAAAATAGAATGAAGTGCAGAAGAAAGACAGTAAAACCATATTGGGTTGTAGACATTGCAAATTGATGGATAAATATAAGTGAAAAAAGTAAAAAATTAAGAAATTTATCTCAATCGATCAAGCATGAAGCACTGAATCTTCATAGGATCCTAAATAATGAAACTGAGGTCACAAATGAGCTTTTGGTGATCTTGAGAGCATCATCAAACATCAGGTGGGTGAAGCATGAAGATGGATTTATAGGGAAAAGGTCTAGAATTCGACAAGGATAGACACCAAAGGAATACAATTTTTATGGTGTTGTAAAAATAAGCTAACTGTTATATGTAAGTGCAAGGGTCATGGTTGGAGAGAGACCTGGTGGGGATTATAAATAACAGAAAGGAGGAACATCATAGTCAACTGGAATGATGGGGAGATGAATCTTGATAAAGTTAGGGATCAAATGGGTCAGTTTCTTGCAAAGAATGAGGATGAATGGAGAGATAAAGGAGTGGAGGATATAAGAAAGTGAGTGTGTGATGGGGAAAGAAACCCAATGGCACTATGCCACCCGCTCACAGTCAACATAGGAGACAAGCCATGAGCCATGAGATGAAGATGTAATAGTTTTGAAAGAGGCCACTCATAACATAAGAGTAAGAAATCAAAAAGATAGAGAATGAAATACAATTTAAATCAATATAACTATATTCTCTTATTTACATTTAAAGTGCACATATAAGGATTATCTTCTTTACTTAAGTTAGTTTATCTAGCATTACACAATCAAGATGAAACTTGACATCAACAAATTATGACCCAATGAATATGATTTTGAATTTATATTTGACTTCTAATACTTCCTTCCTTATTTCTAATTGAATTAGTGTTTACCCTCATCATCATAATATGTATTATTATTTCACACCAATATTATCACAATTTAAGGTTCAGAGTCATATTATCCTCATATTTTAGGGTTACTTTAGATTATCTTGCACTAAATGTGGTTTATCACTTAATTATTCAATCATGTCCATTAATTACTATTCATGTACTAAATCATACTATATCTCACATTAATCATTGTAGAATTTTATTTGTATCCAATTACTTCCTAATCACATGTAAGTCATTAGGTGTATATTAGTAAATGGCATGTATTACATGTTAATGAACAAATTGATATATTAAGTCACATTTAGGTTATTAGATCCATTTTGAGTGTATGGAAATACATTATATGATTGAAACACCTAATATCACTAATATGATAAAAAGTATGCGTGAATTAGGGTTAGTTGATTCCAACTTAGGGTTTAGGTCAACACGATTACTATTCATATTAATTACATCATCAACATGAACAAAGTATAGGGTAAGGTTTTCATATATCCCATGTATAGTTACCTTAGGGTTTATAGATCCAATGTAGGGTTAGGGTCACATGTATGTATAGTTAGGGTTTGACCAACATATTGGTGATTTGATTCCCACTTACACAGTGAATCAAATTTCACACAAAATTCACTTTCTTTGCCCAAAATTAGAAATTGACAATCCTTAGAATGTAAATGGTTAAACTTAGAAATATTTAGCATATATATTCTATAACTAAAACCTACGATATTGAATGTTTATGCTACAAAAAATTGACAAATTTAAATGTATATATATTTATAACATTTACTTGATTATGATAGAATTTCCTCTAAATTGATGCAAACTTGTTGAATACACATTGAATCTGCAATATTAATTAGATTCATGTCGATATATGATTATAAATATGATTCTTATGAGAAATTAAAATAAAAATGGGATTTGAGTGGATGCTTAAACCATTGACTTTGGATTCATATTTAAGGGTTTTCTTGCTTATAATGCATGCTATTAGAGTAAAACCCTAGTTTTCCAACTAATGGTTATCATTATAAACTAATCATGAATTTGACTAATCGTGAATTGTATGAAAACCTAATGTTTAAGACAAGATAACTAAAAAAGATAATACAAAATGTAGTTTAATATACTTATATTCCTTGAAAACCATGAACCTTCCTCAATATCTATGTTGGGAAGGGAAAATTGCCTATTCTTTTAATGGATTTTATGCATGAAGAGATTGACCTAAAGCTGATTGGATCCTGAGGGATAACTTATAGAGGTTTATGGGGACCCACATACATGGGAGTCAGTAAAAAACTCTCATATTGAGATTAATATAGAAAGGATTAGGAGATAGAAACCCAAATCCAACACGTGACATGTGTATTGTGTGAAATGAGATATATCATGTGTAGCTTATGATATGTGAAGAGTTACGACCAGGGCCGTTGCAGACATTCTAGAGGCCCCGGTGCGAAGATAAAAAGTGGGCCCTTTGTATACTCTTATTTAACAAATTTAAATAAACACAAGTTTAGTCATAATTGTCAAAACTGTCATGTAAAAAAATAGAACATGTTCTTACAAATCAAACTAAAAAGAACGTAAAAATTAAATATAGATATCTCCTTATTGAGCTTCAGTCATCATATAAAATGACTTCTTCGAGCCTTTCTAGATGCAAAATCTTGAATAACATCGTCAACATCAATATTTCCCAACATATCCTTCTCAATGCATAATATTGCCAAACCGTTCAATCTTTCTTGAGACATTAATGAACTAAGATAGTTTTCCAGTAACTTTATCTTGGAAAGTCTTTTCAGACCTTACGGTCTTTTCCTAACAAGTTATATTGAATCAATCCCGTTCCATTTACAAATGTGTGTGTGTTAGAAGAAAAAACATTAATGGGCCCCCTTCTTTGTTGGGCCCCTGGCCGTCGCCCAGGTTGGCCACCCCAATGGGCCGGCCCTGGTTACGACCCAACATCATAGCATAGAAATGAGGAGGTAGTGATTCTATAGTCGTACCTATCTATGTGGATGACATGGGTTGAGTTAGTAGACTTAGGGTGGCTGAAACAACACTGAGACATGGATCATAATTTATACATGTGATTACATCATGGAAACTTCTACACAGCTGGGTACAAGTGAAGTAGTTTCAGGGCACAAAATAAAAAAGAAAAGTTGATTGTCCTACACAGTGCCTACTATTTTTATGACTGTATCCTTATTAAATGATTCTTTTTATATGTATATATAGTTGTTACTTTACTGGGGTTTTTAGAGAATTGTGGTTGTGTTGTGATGAAGGAATGATTAGGTAAGCAAATCTACAATTTTGAATATTTTTGAAAACATATCAATCACATTATTGGAAGATTGTAAAGAACTTATGTAGTATACTTTGGAACTTGAAATGTCAATGTATGTTGGTTATAATTTCTTTTAAATATGTCAATTGCTTCCACTATCACTTGTTTGTTTAGACAATTTGGATGGTGTTTGGGGTTAGTTATCTTACCAACCTCAAAACTATTCCTAATGACCATGTTTTAATTATTTATTAGGAGAAAAATCCAATAGTTTCAAAATTTCCATAAGTTGAGCATTAATATGAAAAAGTTCCAAAAAGTACCAAACTTGAAAGTTTAGGGAAAATCTACACAAAAACTCACAAATTTCAACTATAACATAGGGAAAAACCCATTTTCTCATTATAATAGCAAGTCATGAAGCAAAGAAGAAAATTTTGAAGTTCACATGTTTTACACCTCAAAACCACCCTAGAATCCCATTTCTAGGTCATATAATATTAAATTAGTAGAATAAAAGAATATAAGTAGGAAACACATCATAAAGATGACTGAAAGGAACCCATATCAATCAGATTATGAAAAAATAAGGTTCCACGAGATAGGAGCCCAAAACTATAGCATAACAACTCTACCAAACAATATCTAACACCCAACCTTTTATGAACTAAATTCAGCTAGGATGAAGAAGGAGAAAATAGAATATTTAAGAAGAAGAACCAATGTTTCTTAAATGGGTGATGATGAAATCTAGCCAAGAAGGTAGAAAATAGATAAATTAGTGAAAATATGAAATAGAGGAAAAAACTTACTTATGTTTGGTATCTTCTAGGTTGGGATGGTAATTCCAATCTCGGATCTTCACAAAAAATGTAAAATGGAAACAATCGACAAGATCTCCACCAATAATAACTTTTCTAGCTCTGACAAACAACCTCAATGTTTTGAGTCTTATGGGTCTATATATATGGTTAAGTTTGAGTAATTACAATAAAAACCTTATTGTATAGTTCACTAGAAACTCAGGTTGCACTAACCTGACTTGGGTCTACAATGAATTGACTTGGGTCCGTAGTGACCCCACTGGAAGTGACCAATGTCAAACTACCATAAAGCAGTGAGCACTCACATCAATCCAAAAACTAAGATAACTCACATTGATCTGACAATAGCAACTGCCATGACAACCAACAACTATATTTTCTCCCCTTTTTTAGGTAATCAAAAGAACCCTCCTCCAAAACTTGATAGATCATACCCTAAACATGTAAAGCATGTTTATGAGTCATTACACATCATTGGTATCATTAGTATTAACTAAGAACAAACCATATAATTGCAGTGATAAAACACAATTTAGGTTAGACAAAAAAACATGTCATTACTTCAATCAAGCCATTTCAATTGGTATCTCTAGTAGGAAAGAGTCTTAACACTTTGCCTGAGTGCTTGGGTATTAGAGGTGTATAGATATTACTTGCCAAGTATTTGGTTGCTAAGGACCAATGTGGTAAATTGTATTTCAAACTAGGTAGCTAGGTGTAGTAGTCTTTAGGTCTCATTCATATAATGAGTCCTCATGGATGACGATAACCTTTCACTTGGATGGTACAATCAAAGTGGTTTCAAATAAATGTACCATATAAGCGATAATAATCAATATAAAAATCAAAATTGCACATAATTATGATAATAATATTACATACAATTTCATAATACAAAATTTAACATTCAAAAAGGTTTTTTTGATACGAGGCTAAATTATTTCATTTACCTTTATTTACGGATAGTGGTTGTTAATATTCTTTAGATGTTATATCTTATAGTTTTCCATTTTAGTATTCTATCCCTATACTACTCATTAATTATTGACAAGTTACTTATACAAATAAATCGTGTTACAATATTATAATGAAGGGGTTTCCCACTTATTGAGCCAGTAAGTCACTTCTCTATTGAATTCATTTTTATCTTGACCAGAAGTTGTGAAAACTTAATATGCTTTTAGAGAAGTCCTACCACAAAATTTTCAAAGTTTTCTTTAGTCAGTCTTGGTCTTGATCCAATATAGGCCATGGTGCATCATATAAAGTGTTGTATATTTGATTAACATGTGTACTTTAAATTCATGCCATAGTTTTTAGAGAATCTCATAATTCTTTTTATGGTTATAGAAGTTGCAAAAATAATGTTATGGATGATTTATATTGAATGAATAAAGCTTGTACCTAGTTTATGAGAATTGGTGTCTTTTGAAATATGATGTTTTCTACCAAAAATTTTGGATATGCTGTGAATAATGAAAATGTTCCTTCTGTATGACTAGATTAGTTATATTCAAGCATGAGCGTCCAAAGCATATGACCTATGTTGGGCGATGGGATTGTGTCTTTACAATGTACTTAGAAAAAGGGAATACAATTATATATATATAACATGGAAAATTCTAGGTTAACTGAATGCTAGAAGTTATGGGAATAAGTCTACCATTAATAATAGCCATACCTAATTTATATTAGTAGAAAATTACTAATAATTTGGATTGTTTTTGAAGTTCTTATTGAGTAGACAACATCAAATTCGAATTTATATTATCTAAAAGACAACAACAAAGTCGTTAGATTAGAGTGCTTGAGACTATGATACTATTGATAAAACACTTATATTTTCAAGAATATATGTGATACATTTCCTCCTTTTCATCTATAAATGAAGCATATTTCTTTCATATCACCTTAATGTACCTTATATACTTAACATGGAGTATTTGATGGATAGATTTTCCAAAATATATGGTAAACCAACAAGGTTAATAAATGTGTATATATATTACTATCATTATGATATATTCATGTAGAACCCTTTTAAACTAGAATACAAATAAATTTGATAGAAAAGGAGATAGAATACCTGTATAAAAGTTCCTTTTTTCTTCCAACTAAAATACACATACTCAAAAATCCAAGTCAAGAAATACTATAAACATATTAAATATAATTGGATGTATCATCATCCTAAATCAAGAATTGGTCATGCATGGTTGAAGCTAAGAATGCCCAAGTCATATCTCACATTTTCCAAACAAACAAGAAACTACACATGCCACCATTGACGAACCAAAGAATAACATGCCATGAAACTTTAATAAGAAGATATAATATCAAAAGAATTAAGGTCATACTTTTTATTTGGAACTTTTGGATTAAGTTGAGATATATATACAAGGAGGTACAATGTTATCATTGTATAAACTAGTTCACACTTTACACAAATGAAAATGAAAATGAAGTATATCATATCATATAAATATGCGTCCCAACACTCTTTTTCTCTTAGTTTTTGTATTACATTTTAGACTTGTATTAGTTAATTTAAATTGTACTGACAAAGTGAATAACTAATGATTGTAAAATCCCTTAGCACATAGAAAAATACCTATGGGTATTCAGTGTCCCTAAGATCATGCCACAACTTGGTCAATGTGCGTATAAACATTAGGGGATCATCAACCTACAACCTACATAAGCATCAGGTTTTTCATAAGTACATAGGTTATGATACCTATCACACCATATTGACATGAGTACCATATGACATATTCACATTAGTAAAATAACATTGGCACTACTAATGTATAACATCACGAGATACAATCATGATTGCACTCATATAATGGGTAATATTTTTGGCAATGTGGGGGGACCAAACCCCATGCAAATTTTGTTGGTGATATGCCCTGAGAGACAATCATATGATGATTGCAGTGGAATATTTTTTGATTTATTTGATTATTAACAAAGGCAATTCCAATTATTATGTTTGTTTCAAAATTATACAATGAATAAATATAATAATATCCTAAGAATGTATGACTCAATGACATGTGAATTTAGATTGAGGACCTAAACATGAGATCATGTGTATGTTAAGAGTATTCATTTTTGTCTTAGTCTCTAGTCTGATATTATTGTAGGTATTAGGACAACAATAATACATCAAGACTAGTATGTGTGTTTATTGATGACTGCATATCATTATTCATGATATCAAATATTAAAACCAAACACATACATGCTTGCTATGAACAAGTGTATTGGACAGACCCACTTTGAGTGTGATGTGTGGAAGCCAATAATGGTGGACATACTCTCATCTCATTGTGACGGTGGTGATTGTAGTCCTTAGACATGCAATCACTATAATGATCACATGTCCTTCAATGGGCTTTAACACAATTCAACTTGACCTTGAATAAGGGTTTCTATAAAAGTAGTGCTTAGGTGGATTGTGACACGTGGATTATTTTGAGTGACGTAGATGGAATTTTTCTATCCTATTCGAATTATATCCATGACACTTGATGAGTGAGACTATGAAATGCAAGACCATGCTCATGTGAGTCAATATATGATATACGAAAGTCACATATATCTCAAATATTCTACTCTACATCAAGAAACAAAGATTGAACAATAATAGGATGATGTTTCCATGCCTCGAATTGAATCTAGACATCAGAGACAAAGGGATTATATAATCAATGTAAATATGATGGAGTGGACCTTGGGAATCCTTCAATATCAAGGACATAAGTAATTTCATGCATGTTGAGTTATTTTGGGAGTTCCAAGTGTTTTGTCAAAGTTTGGATGGAAAACAACAAGTATATTATGATTAAGTTCCTTAACTTTATGCCCTTTTGAAGTATTTAGTTGGATGATCAAATAACTAAGTTTTGTAACCAAATTTTAGTTCACGATATCTTTAGAGGTAGTAAAGCTATGGTTAATTTTTGGTGGCATTTGGATGTTCCTAGAGGAAGTTATGAAGGTTTGAAATTTGGGAAATAATATGCATTATTGGTGTTTGATTAGTCTAAGTTGTTGATTAAATAGGTGTCACACACCCTTGGCTTCTATGCGATTCACATGGCCTATATCTAGATGTGGATCCCGGATCCAGTGGCTATATTCCTAGTGCTTAGGTGAGCCATGGATCCAGTCCTTTAATGGGCCTTTCATAGCTATTGGATGTAGATTCGACGACACTGAGCTCATCTCCAAGCTCCGGCTTTGGAGGAGTCATGGAGTAGTGAGACGAGCAACCATCCACACATCCACAATCTATGATAGTAGGGTGATTGGGGTGGGAACCTGGGTGGTTGGCCTCATCTAAGCGAGTACTTCTGTCCTGGCCTTGATAACACATCTTTTGGTGAAGTAGACAGAGAGAATGAACCCCAGTCTGGCGCTGTCTCTCCACACCCGTGAGCAGGTGGTAGCCATGAGTAGAGAAGGGATCTAGAAGGCATATTAGAGGAAGAGAAGAAGGGAAGAGCAACTCGGAGGCCTAGGGAATCATCCGTGCTTGAGCGCATGGCCTCAAAGGGTTTCTTCCATGGCCGACCAACTCAAGTCAGGTGCCTATGAACATAGAGCTCGGAGACATGTGAGGGGAGCTGCTCGCCGCGAGCGAAGGAGGTGGTCGAGTTCATGGAGGTTCTAAGGAGCTTTCAGAAGCTTCATTTTGTTACAAGGTTGAGCAGAGCCCTTTTGCCCCTTTTTGCCCCACCATGGCAGCAAGCTGTTGCGGCGACCTTCACAAGACCGCCAGGGAGAGTCCCTAGCAGCAATCCACGTAGTCGTTGGCATAGACTCTGAGATAACGAAGTCCATGGCATTGTTTTCAGATGGTAGGGAGGATCACCTCATCATGGATCCCTCATCGGATTCCTAACTCATGACAACGAATTTGGTTCGGGCTAACACGAATAGATCACGTGTAACGCGAGGAGTAGAGTGAACTCTCAAACCACTGATGAACCAGAATCCCAGATCTGACCAAGGGCCTTAAACCGGGTCCAGGCATAATAAACCAGTTCATTCAGAGAGAATCGGCTCACAATAGACCACATCAGCCAGAGGAGGTGCGCCCTCCTCAGGGACACATGTCGTCTCCTGATTGGCCCGAAAAAGGTGAAATCCCTAAAATGCTCAGTTCTTATATAATTCATAGTAATTAACCCGTATATCAGAAAAATATATATAATATACCAAAATTCTCAGAAAAATGTGTAGAACAACATGAAAGTATAATATCAGTCTTTTTATGCACTAATAGTAGTGATATCATGTAATATGTGTAATGCTTGTTTAATGGATAATAAATACCAAACAATGACCTAAAATTATGAGAAAATACCAGTAAATCTATATTCATGCTTATAATCCGTCTGATATTAGTAATTATGATGTTGATGCACAAAATCATGTAATTTTCTTTATATGGCTAATTAGGGATAATAACCCTAATTAATGTGTAATAATTACAAATATGCTCACAAAACTCTAAAAATTATAGAGTAAGCTCATATCATTATATGGAACCTCAATTTTAATTATGAAGTCTTAATGATGTATATAATTCATGTTATATGAAGTTGACCTTCAATACATGGTTTAAAACCCTAATTTAGGATAATGACTATAAGCTAGGGTTAATGTGTGAACAAAATGACATGGAAGCTAATGTTCATATGATGAACTATAATCTAGAAAATGACATTTGTTAGAAAATTCCAAGACAAGAATACAAGTAATGATGCACATATCTATATGAAAAAGCTAAACCCTAAAATGGACATAACTAGGGTTAAGATGATGAGAATCTAATGCTAGTATGTATGATCTTATCTTGATCAGGGGTTGACAAGGACATAGATGACATGAGGAATATGTGATTAGGATATCCCTTTGGAAGGTACGCCATTACCTCTTACTTGGTTTATTATACAATATGCTTGTGTTATATGTGTAGTAAAATACTTGGCATATGATATTGGATGAAATGATTGTTCTTGTATGATATGTTGCATGATTTTCCATACTTATTGATATGAACACATGAAATATAATATATCCATTCCATTATATCTAAGCACTTCAACTCTTTGGTAGTTAAGTGCTGATAATAAAGTACTTCAACTCTTTGGTAGTCAAGTACTTGAAAGTGATCCAACTCTTTGGTAGTCTGATCACATTATGAAATGATCCAACTCTTTGGTAGTCGATCATAAGGCCTTAATGAATTCAAACTTCGGCGGTCAATGCATGGATGATATAATGGAAATGTGCTTAAAATATGTGTTCTCTTTTGTTAATGAACATCTTTGTGCAAGTATATGTGTTTTCTGATATTTCTTTATAACTTCCAAGTATTAGTTTTATCTTATTGCCAAGATATGATGAGAGGTATATAAAAGACACATAGGTGTACTCAGTACAATATTCTTGAATATTGTGATGATGTGTACCACATGTAATCTTTTGTTTAGGTTGTGGTTATGCTTGAAGATCCAGTATAGTTGAGAGTTGTGTGGCGAGCTGATGTACTGGGGGACCTGTTGTCTTAAGATCTTGTAGTTTAGTGGTAGTACATGTATATGTATAAGTTTGCTGTTCAAAATGTAATATCAAATGATGTAACAATTCATGTTGTAATTATATGTTGAATGGTGAACATGTGTGTATGGTTTTATTATTGTTCATGTGCATGTGCTACTGATTGTTTCCTTCTGACCTCCTATGATTTTCTTCTTCTTATCCTAGTGTGTGGTGTTTAAATTGAGATTCTCATTGAGGTGGGGTTTGAATTTGGACATCACACATCATATTAAGTTTTAGAAAATCCAGGGACGTCACAAGTGGTATCAGAGCATGAACAATAGCAAAGCCTGACATTTTCTCATTATGCAACTCAAAACCAAAGAATCGTAAACATAAAAAGCTTTTAGGTTAGATTAGTCGTCTTTTAGAGACTAGATCTGACCTATTCTCTAGGTTAGCACCTAGATGTCTGAGAACTAGGTCTAGACTGGTGCTTGTTCTATAGTAGGTCCTTAGATGTCATCCTTTCCTTATAGTGCAGTGGTATGGGACATTGCATTATATGGAAATGACATGCATCAAGGGAAGAGAAACCCTAGACATATGACGCTTGTTGTCTAGAGTAGATACACTAGTATACACCATGTTCTCACCCTTTTCACTAGTTTTTCATGACATTGTACTCTCTACTACATGTGGGACACTCGTTTTCTGGATTTAATTTTTGATTCCAATAGAATCGAACCCTAATAGTTTTCTCTGACGCATGTTTTATCAGAGAAAAACTATATAATATTTTTACTAAATATATATATATATATTAAAAAAATGTGTCCCACACATGTACAAGTAGGAGGTGGTCATGCAACCTAAGTGAAAGTGAATGACATCAGTCTAGAAGAGAGAGTAGTTCTAGATTAGATGTCTAGAGCCTTGTTAGAATACATGATAGATGGATAGAGGAAATAAGTTTTGATGATATGATGTAAGTCTTATATAGATGATATAAGATGGTTATGATGATGTATGTTTTTTTTCGAGGACTTTAGTTCAGTTTTGAGGATTTGAGATAAGTTTTGATGATGCAAGTATGCATTCTTTTATGAGATAAGATAAGATAAGTTAAAATAAGCTAAGTTGAGATAGGGATATGAATCAGCAAGAGCCTCAATATCTTTTATGAAGGAGGACCTCTAGTGTAAGGACTAGTTTTAGGGTTAACTCTAGAGAGAGTGAGACCCATGGGAGAGGGTTAGAGAACCTAAACTCCAAGATATGAGATTTATGAGAATATGTGTTATGATATGTCCTAAACTAGAATACTCTTGAGTGATCGAGTTGAGTTGCGTTATGCATGATTCCTACAGTCATGTTGAACCCTAGATATACTTGGGAGGACCAAACCCTAGAGATAGAGAGAGAGGCTAGTTATACACATGAACATGAATATGAGTGCCTGCCATCTGGGTGAGGGAGAGAGCCCAAGACCCTGGAGGAGGTACCTATGTTAGTTTTTGTAAAGCCTCATGCTTAGGTTGGTGGTTTCCCATGTAGGACTCTAGTGGTGTATATATAGAGAGAGTTTTGTGTAAGCATGTCTCTTGGGTAGAAAACCTATGAAGAGGATGTCATATCATGTTTTGGTTTGTGCTTACGTGGCTAGAGCGTGTAAGGCTATCTCTAGTACAAATGAGGTATACCTGAGAACCTGAGACCGAGTGGGAAGAAATAGTTTGTACATATGAGATACTCATGGAGTTGAGTTATCTTAGAGAGACTGAGTAGGGAAATACCCTCATGATATGGGTCAGGAGAACCTCAGTTGGACTAGATAAAAGTTTCGATATATGTTTGATAAGCTACTCATATAAGTTTTGTAACACCCCTTCTAAGCATTCAGGTAGCAACAGAAGCAACACCCACATTGTCCATAATATGGGGTACTCTAGCTCAAAGGGATGTAACAATCATAATAATCATTGCAAACAAAGTAAACAAACACCATGCATTGGTATTTAAAATGATTCATACATTGTTTATGATTGGTTTCTTAAATTGAAGCTAACTAAGATATACATGATTAAACATTATTAATACATGAAGTTATCTATAACATCAGGATCTTCTATTGTAGATGGCACCCCATCGTATGTATCTTTAGGAAACTTTGATCTATTCCTTAAGTTTACCTTCATAAAACCCTTTCTTAGAAGTTGCTTCATACCTACGGGCAACACACCCCCAACCATACATGCAATAAAAAAACCATGTTAGAGTAAGTGACATTGAGAATTATTATAACAACATAGTAACTTGGCAATAAGGAAAAACATTAATCTAATTGAACAATAGATTTAGATTCACATAACATAATTGTGTTGATTGATTAAAGTATCCTTGATACTTATGCATCAATGGTTCTCATAAGGCCCTTAGGCTCAACATTAACATGATGAGGATAAAGTAATCCAACCCGCTACATGATTCATCAATATCTTGGAAGTGATTAACTTTACTTGGATTTCATATGAACATGACATGGATTCTTGAAATAGAATTGAGGCATAAAATTAAAGCAATGACTTTAGGGAAACTTTGATGCAATTAAGGTTTAATTTGAAACACAGTCTATGCATATCATTCATCTTGATCATCATAATAATTATAAGATGATGAAAACTAACACTACATACTCAAAGTGCATGGACCCACTTACTTGATCTTGAGGAGGTGTACTAATAGTAGATGAAGTCCCGATCAATCCTAATTATCATGTCCAACACATAAGTATATTAATTATTAGGGTTAAACCCAGGGTTTTTGGGATTCAATGAATCATGGGAAGTAGATTGAGAATCTGGATGTAAAACTAGGACCATGCGATAGATCCCAAAAAACTGATCAAAAACCATACATGGATCGTTGCCATCTAACATCTGTTGCATTTTCTATGAATTTGTAAAGACTGAGTATGTATTGACCAATCAGAAGCGAGATAAAGCCTTTTAAAAAAAGATCATTCTTGAAAATATGGGTATTAAATAGGTGGGCCTGTACAAGGACTACTCTGCCCTCACCTTGTCACACCCAACTTTATGTGCGTGACAAGGCATATCAGTCAAAAGATGATATGGATAACTCTTAATCGTATAGATATTAAAATCACTGAAATGTCAAAAGTACCCTAGTTATATGTGACACATTAAGTTAGACCATGAGGGTACATAGGTCAAAATGATGTCAGGCTTCTTCTTACCTTAGCCATGGCTCCGATCGTTGGTACTGGAACTTCGACCTGCTAATAGAAGGTGAAAGAAAAATGATCAAGGAGGGAAAGGAGGAGTTCCATTGTCCTTGTTATGACTGAGCGATCACAAAGAGCCATCGTCAAGGATCTAGGATGACAGGAGGCACGGTTTCTTACATTCCGCCATGGCAGAAGAAACTGAGAAGGTGAAAGCAGAGAGCAGAGCCTAAAACTCAGATAAAGGGACCGAGTATCTTCCTTGTGACTCAATGGACCTAGGGAAAGACTCCCCATGGAAGGAAGACCAAAAAAACCTGCAACCCTCTCTACAAATTATGAGTTACTGAGAAAAAACTCCAAACTTGAAATTGATGGCATGGCAACCACAAATGGAAACCGAAAGAAATGTTCTCTTCGCATAAGCCTACTGAGTCTAACACAATTATTTCTGTGTCCTGAAAGTGGCTAATAATCCTGGCCGGAGGTGAGCTTCACTAGCCTGAAAATGAGTTTGTGGGTACATAACTGGGATAGTCCGGTAGGGCTAATGGCATATGAGAAATAATCAACGGAGTGTCATGAAGCTTACATGAGGTGCAATTGTACTAGCATGAGTCGAGATCCTCCCCTGAGCTCACCGTCGTTGGAGAAGATGACCGACACTAAAGTGATCTCTCAAGACATCTTTTCTGTAATTAATTGTAGAGGAGTGTTGTGTTGAGTCCAGCGAAGCTTTCTGGATCATTGGTTGTGGGTTCGGTGTAGCCCAGTTGCCTGGGGGTGGCGGCCGCGTCGCCTGAAGAAGGAGGCATTTTGGCCGTTTTCATTATATGTACCTATATGGTTCCCATTAGGCTTAAAAGACTCACCAAGATCCCCCAAATCCGTCAGTGTTGAGATACAAAGAAACAATTGAGGGGATCGAGAGATGTAGGAGGGCGCGACATCGGGTCATGTTCCCTCCTTTGTGCGGATTCTGCGCGAGGTAGGGGACAAAGGCCCTGCCCTCAGATCCCCATCCAACGAATCAAACCGAGCTGGGTCATCTAAAGGAGCGCTTGACAAGCTGTATTATGCCTAATATCTCGAACTATACTATATCTAGGATAATTATGTGTATATTTAAATGATTGTGACAATAATCAATCATTATCTCTTCCTTTCCTCCCTAATATCCTTTGAAGCATCCGAGATTATCTAAATCAAACCAAATTTGGTGGGTTTGATAATTCGACCATGGGGAATTCAATTATCCACTTAGATTTTAGATATGAGTTAGGGAAACATGTTTTTTACATCATTAGTTACTTAGGGTAATTAACACATTAATAATCATTGAAAAGGAATTTTTTAATTACCAAAATCTGGGGGAAGCTCTATTATTCTATTATCCACTCATATACCAATTATTGGGATACATTATATGTATGTGGGTCCAAACTATCATTCAATCCTGACTAGCCACCATTTCATAATTAGGGTTAGGTTTTTGTGCATTAAATGACATTGATGTGAATAAGTATTGATGCATTAGGTAAATGATTCATTCAAGGTTCACATGATGTCTATGTGTTGTGTTAACTCATTTTAGCATCCTAATTGAGCATGGTCTCAACTTAAGTCAATAAATGAAATAAAAATTCTTTCAAATTAGGGTTTCATCTTTATTAAAGGTAAGAATTTGTTTTTGGACATAATTTTGAGGGTCGTTACAACCTACCCACCTTATAGAAATTTCGTCCCTGAAATTTTCATGTCATAATGAGGTACTACCCACCTTAGGGTTTGACATATATGTGCATGTAAAATCTCTAATATTATCTTAGAGTCTCATTAACATACTTAAGACATGACTTACTCATAGTTAACATAATTTCATGAGAACTTGATTAACTTGACATAATTTCATAATATGATGGAATTTTACTTGAGTTGATATAGTCACTCTCCTAGTTGCACCCACAGTTCTCATAAGGCCGGTTAAGGCTCACATAAGGCCGGTTAAGGCTCACATAATGCTCCCACAGACCTCATAAGGCCCATTAAGGCTCACATAAGGCCGATTAAGGCACACATAAGGCTGGTTAAGGCTCACATAATGCTCCCACAGAGCTCATAAGGCCAATTAAGGCTCACATAAGGCCAATGAAGGCTCACATAACATGATGGAGTGGACAATTATCAACATAACATGATTTCTTATATGTAGACATGATTTTTCATAATTTCATAATTCATAAGCATAGAAATAACACATGGCGTTCAATCTGAACACATAATCATAAAATAGAAGCGAACATTGTTTAGTAGCATGTGCATCATTTTTCTTTCGTATCCTTATCAAATTATCTACCCCTTGTATGCATATTTGGTCTTATTATGTAATTAATTATGTTTAGATGGCTATATGTCTCAAATTTTAATGTCAAATCTGGTCTCAGCACCTCCCTCATGCACATATCCCATACCACATGCACTTGAGAGGACAAGACAAGTATGATTTTGCACATAACATTCTCTCTACAAAACCCCATGAGACTGTGTCCCATACCACAAACATGTGGTGAAGAAGAGAGAGCATTCTATGTACAAATTCAAAGTTAAAACAAAAACCCAAAAAATCTAGGCACATAACCCTAACCCTTATGTAACATGTGTCTTCTGACTAGACCCTACTTTGGTTTCCCATATCTTGAACTTAACATTCTATATATAAGGCTTAGAACATGTGGATGTGGATTATACATGATGGCCATCTACTTATTTGCTCTGATACCATTTTGTAACACCCCTTTTAAGCATTCAGGTAGCAACGAAAGCAAGACCCATATTGTCCATAATATGGGGTACTCTAGCTCAAAGGGATGTCACAATCATAATGATCATTGCAAACAAAGTAAACAAACACCATGCATTGGTATTTAAAATGATTCATACATTGTTTACGATTGGTTTCTTAAATTGAAGCTAACTAAGATATACACAATTAAACATTATTAATACATGAAGTTATCTGTAACTTCAGGATCTTCTATTGTAGATGGCACCCCATCATATGTATCTTTAGGAAACATTGATCTATTCCTTAAGTTGACCTTCATAAAGCCCTTTCTTGGAAGTTGCTTCGTACTTGCGGGCATCACGCCCCCAACCATACATGCAATAAAAAAAACCATGTTAGAGTAAGCGACATTGAGCATTATTATAACAACATAGTAACTTGGCAATAAGGAAAAAAATTAAACTAATTGAACAATGGATTTAGATTCACATAACATAATCTTGTTGATTGTTTAAAGTATCCTTGATACTTATGCACCAATGGTGCTCATAAGGCCCATAGGCTCAACATTAACATGATGAGGATAAAGTAATCCAACCTGCTACATGATTCATCAATATCTTGGAAGTGATTAACTTTACTTGTATTTTGATGAACATGACATGGATTCTTGAAATAGAATTGAGGCATAACATTAAAGCAATGACTTTAGGGAAACTTTGATGCAATTAACGTTTAATTTGAAACACATACTATGTATATCATTCATCTTGATCATCATAATAATTATAAGATGATGAAAACTAACAATACATACTCAAAGTTCATGGACCCGCTTACCTGATCCTAAGGAGGTGTACTAATAGTAGATAAAGTCCTGATCAATCCTAATTATCCTGTCCAACACATAAGTATATTAATTATATGGGTTGAACCTAGGGTTTTCGGGATTCAATGAATCATGGGAAGTAGGTTGAGAATCTGGATGTAAAACTAGGCCCATGTGATAGAGCCCGAAAAACTGATCAAAAACCATATATGGATCGTTGCCATCTAACATCTGTAGCATTTTCTATAAAGACTGAGTATGTATTGACCAATCAGAAGTGAGATAAAGCCTTAAAAAAAGATAATTTGGGACTCAAATAGGTGGGCCTGTATAAGGACTACTCTGCCCTCACCTTGTCACGTCCAACTTTATGTGCGTGACAAGGCATATCAGTCAAAAGATGATATGGATAACTCTTAATCGTATAGATATTAAAATCACTGACATGTCGAAAGTACCCTAGTTATCTATGACACATTAAGTCAGACCATGAGGGTACATAGGTTAAAATGATGCCAGGCTTCTTCTTGCCTTGGCCATGGCTCTGATCGTTGGTACTGGAGCTTCGACCTGCTAATAGAAGGTGAAAGAAAAATGACCAAGGAGGAAAAGGAGGAGTTCCATTGTCCTCATTATGACTGAGCGATCACAATGAGGCATCGTCAAGGCTCTGGGATGACAGGAGGCACGATTTCTTACATTCCCCCATGGTAGAAGGAATCGAGAAGGTGAAAGTATAGAGCATAGCCTAAAACTTAGAATAAGGGACCGAGTATCTTCCTTATGACTCAATGGACCTAGGGAAAGACTCCCCATAGAAGGAAGACCAAAACAACCTGCAACCCTCTCTACAAATTATGAGTTACAGAGCAACAACTTCAAACTTGAAAATGATGGCATGGCAACCACAAATGGAAACTGAGAGCAATGCTCTCTTCGCATAAGCCTACTGAGTCTAACACAATGATTTCCGTGGCTAATAATCATGGCCGGCGTTGATCTTCACTAGCCTAAAAATGGGTTTGTGTACATAAATGGGATAGTTCGACAGGGCTAAGGGCATATGAGAAACAATTAGCAGAGTGTCTTGAAGCTTACATGAGGATCAATTGAACTGGCATGACTCAAGATCCTTCCCTGAGCTCACCGGTATTGGAGAAGATGACCGACACTGGAGTGAACTCTCAAGACATCTTGGCTGCAATTAATTATAGAGGAGTGTTGTGTTGAGTCCAGTGGAGCTTTCTGGATCATTGGTTATAGGTCCGGTGTAGCCCAATTGCCTGGGGGTGGCGGCCGCATCGCCTGAAGAAGGAGGTGTTTTGGCCATTTTCGTTATATGTACCTATAGGGTTCCCATTAGGGATTAAAATACTCACCAAGATTCCCCGAATCTGTCGACGTTGAGATAAGAAGAAACAATTGAGGGGAGTGAGGGATGTAGGAGGGAGCGACATCAGGTCATGTTCCCTCCTTTGTGCAGATTCAGCGTGAGGTAGGGGACAAAGGCCCTGCCCTCATATCCCCATCCAACGGCTCAAACCGAGCCGGGTCATCTAAAGGAGTGCTTGACAGGTTGTATTACACATAATATCTCAAACTATACTATATCTAAGATAATTACGTGTATATTTAAATGATTGTGACAATAATCAATCATTATCTCTTCCTTTCCTCCCTAATATCCTTTGAAGCATCCGAGATTATCTAAATCAAACCAAATTTGGTGGGTTTGATAATTTTACCATGGGGAATTCAATTATCCACTTAGATTTTAGATATGAGTTAGGGAAACATGTGTTTTACATCATTATCTACTTAGGGTAATTAACACATTAATAATCATTGAAAAGGATTTTTTTTACCAAAATCTGGGGGAAGCTCTATTATTCTATTATCCACTCATATACCAATTATTGGGGTACATTATACATGTATGTGGGTCCAAACTATCATTCAATAACAACTAGCCACCATTGCATAATTAGGGTTAGGTTTTTGTGCATTAAATGACATTGATGTGAATACATATTGATGCATTAGGTAAATGATTCATTCAAGGTTCACATGATGTCTACATGTTATGTTAACTCATTTTGGCATCCTAATTGAGCATGGTCTCAACTTAAGTCAATAAATGAAAGACAAATTCCTTCAACTTCGGGTTTCATCTTTATTAAAGGTAAGAATTTTTTTTTGGGACAAAATTTTGAGGGTCGTTACAACCTACCCACCTTATAGAAATTTCATCCCCGAAATTTTCATGTCATAATGAGGTACTACCCACCTTAGGGTTTCACATATATGTGCATGTAAAATCTCTAATATTATCTTAGAGCCTCATTAACATACTTAAGACATGACTTACTCATAGTTAACATAATTTCATGAGAACTTGATTAACTTGACATAATTTCATAATCTGATGGAATTTTACTTGAGTTGATATAGTCACTCTCCTGGTTGCACCCAAAGTTCTCATAAGGCCGGTTAAGGCTCACATAAGGCCATTTAAGGCTCACATAAGGCCGGTTAAGGATCACATAATGCTCCCACAGAGCTCATAAGGCCAATCAAGGCTCACATAAGACCGGTTAAGGCTCACATAATGCTCCCATAGATCTCATAAGGCCAATTAAGGCTCACATAAGGCCAATGAAGGCTCACATAACATTATGGAGTGGACAATTATCAACATAACATGATTTCTTATATGTAGACATGATTTTTCATAATTTCATAATTCATAAGCATAGAAATAACACATGGTGTTCAATCTTAACACATAATCATAAAATAGAAGAGAACATTGTTTAGTAGCATGTGCATCATTTTTGTTTCGTATCCTTGTCAAATTATCTACCCCTTGTATGCATATTTGGTCTTATTATGTAATTAGTTATGTTTAGATGGCTATATGTCTCAAACTTTAATGTCAAATCTGGTCTCAGCACCTCCCTCATGCACATATCCCATACCACATGCACTTGAGAGGACGAGACAAGTATGATTTTGCACATAACATTCTCTCTACAAAACCCCATGAGTCTGTGTCCCATACCACAAACATGTGGGAAGAAGAGAGAGCATGCTATGTAAAAATTCAAAGTAAACACAAAAATCCAAAACATCTAGGCACATAACCCTAACCCTTATCTAACTTGTGTCTTCTTACTAGACCTTACTTTGGTTTCCCATATCTTGAACTTAACATTCTATATCTAGGGCTTAGAACATGTGGATGTGGTTTTTACATGATGGCCATCTACTTATTTGCTCTGATACCATTTTTTAACACCCCTTTTAAGCATTCAGGTAGCAACAGAAGCAACACCCACATTGTCCATAATATCGGGTACTCTAGCTCAAAGGGATGTCACAATCATAATGATCATTGCAAACAAAGTAAACAAACACCATGCATTGGTATTTAAAATGATTCATACATTGTTTACGATTGGTTTCTTAAATTGAAGCTAACTGAGACATACACGATTAAACATTATTAATACATGAAGTTATTTGTAACATCATGATCTTCTATTGTAGATGGCACCCCATTGTATGTATCTTTAGGAAACATTGATCTATTCCTTAAGTTGACCTTCATAAAGCCCTTTCTTGGAAGTTGCTTCTAACCTGCGGGCATCACGTCCCCAACCATTCATGCAATAAAAAAACCATGTTAGAGTAAGCGACATTGAGCATTATTATAACAACATAGTAACTTGGCAATAAGGAAAAACATTAAATTAATTGAACAATGGATTTAGATTCACATAACATAATCTTGTTGATTGTTTAAAGTATCCTTGATACTTATGCACCAATGGTGCTCATAAGGCCCGTAGGCTCAGAATTAACATGATGAGGATAAAGTAATCCAACCCGCTACATGATTCATCAATATCTTAGAAGTGATTAACTTTACTTGGATTTCATATGAACATGACATGCATTCTTGAAATAGAATTGAGGCATAACATTAAAGCAATGACTTTAGGGAAACTTTGATGCAATTAAGGTTTAATTTGAAACACAACTATGCATATCATTCATCTTGATCATCATATTAATTATAAGATGATGAAAACTAACAATACATACTCAAAGTGCATGGACCCGCTTACCTGATCCTGAGGAGGTCTACTATTAGTAGATGAAGTCTCGATCAATCCTAATTATCTTGTCCAACACATAAGTATATTAATTATCAGGGTTAAACCTAGGGTTTTTGGGATTCAATGAATCATGGGAAGTAGGTTGAGAATCTGGATTTAAAACTAGTACCATGGGATATAGCCCAAAAAACTGATCAAAAACCATATATGGATCGTTGCCATCTGACATCTGTAGCATTTTCTATGAATTTGTAAAGACTGAGTATGTATTGACCAATCAGAAGCGAGATAAAGCCTTAAAAAAGATCATTCCAGAAAATCTGGGAATCAAATAGGTGGGCATGTACAAGGACTACTCTGCCCTCACCTTGTCATGCCCAACTTTATGTGCTTGATAAGGCATATCAGTCAAAAGATGATATGGATAACTCTTAATCATATATATATATTAAAATCACTGAAATGTCGAAAGTACCCTAGTTATCTGTGACACATTAAGTCAGACCATGAGGGTACGTAGGTCAAAATGATGCCAGGCTTATTCTTGCCTTGGCCATGGATCCGATCATTGGTACTGGAGCTTCGAACTGCTAATAGAAGGTGAAAGAAAAATGACCAAGGAGGGAAAGGAGGAGTTCCATTGTCCTCGTTATGACTGAGCGATCACAATGAGGCATCGTCAAGGCTCTGGGATGACATGAGGCATGATTTCATACATTCCGCCATGGCAGAAGGAACCGAGAAGGTGCAAGCAGAGAGTAGAGCCTAAAACTCATAATAAGGGACCAAGTTTCTTCCTTGTGACTCAATGGACCTAGGGAAAGACTCCCCATGGAAGGAAGACCAAAAAAACTTGCAACCCTCTCTACAAATTATGAGTTACAGAGAAACAACTCCAAACTTGAAAATGATGGCATGACAACCACAAATGGAAACTGAGAGCAATGTTCTCTTCGCATAAGCCTACTGAGTCTAAAGCAATGATTTTCGTGGCCTGAAAGTGGCTAATAATATTGGACGATGGTGAGCTTCACTAGCCTGAAAATGGGTTTGTGGGTACATAACTGGGATAGTCCGACAGGGCTAAGGGCATATGAGAAACAATTAGTGGAGTGTCTTGAAGCTTACATGAGGCGCAATTGAACCGGCATGACTCGAAATCCTTCCATGAGCTCACCGGAATTGGAGAAGATGATCGACACTGGAGTGATCTCTCAAGACATCTTGGCTGTAATTAATTGTAGAGGAGTGTTGTATTGAGTCTAGCAGAGCTTTCTGGATCATTGGTTGTAGGTCCAGTGTAGCCCAGTTGCCTGGGGGTGGAAGCCGTGTCGCCTGAAGAAGGAGGCATTTTGGCCATTTTCGCTATGTGTACCTATAGGGTTCCCGTTAGGGCTTAAAAGAGTCATCAAGATCCCCCGAATCCATCAGTGTTGAGATAAGAAGAAATAGTTGAGGGGAGCAAGAGGTGTAGGAGGGTGCGGCATCGGGTCATGTTCCCTCCTTTGCATGGATTCTACGTGAGGTAGGGGACAAAGGCCCTGCCCTTAGATCCCCATCCAACGGCTCAAACCGAGTCGGGTCATCTAAAGGAGCACTTGACAGGATGTACTACGCCTAATATCTCGAACTATAATATATCTAGGATAATTACATGTATATTTAAATGATTGTGACAATAATCAATCATTATCTCTTCCTTTCCTCCCTAATATCCTTTGAAGCATATGAGATTATCTAAATCAAACCAAATTTGGTGGGTTTGATAATTTGAACATGGGCAATTCAATTATCCACTTAGATTTTAGATATGAGTTAGGGAAACATGTGTTTTACATCTTTAGCTACTTAGGGTAATTAACACATTAATAATCATTGAAAAGGAATATTTGTATTACCAGATTCCAAGGGAATCTCTATTATTCTATTATCCACTCATATACCAATTATTTTGATACATTATACATGCATGTGGGGTCCAAACTATCATTCAATCCCAACTAGCCACCATTTCATAATTAGGGTTAGGTTTTTGTGCATTAAATGACATTGATGTGAATAAGTATTGATGCATTAGGTAAATGATTCATTCAAGGTTCACATGATGTCTACGTGTTGTGTTACCTCATTTTGGCATCCTAATTGAGCATGGTCTCAACTTAAGTCAATAAATGAAAGACAAATTCTTTCAACTTAGGGTTTCATCTTTATTAAAGGTAAGAATTTTTTTTTGGGATAGAATTTTGAGGGTCGTTACAAGTTTGATTAGAACAACCATGATATGATATGTGTAAGTATGTGATCTAAACACGAGATGTGATAATTAGATATAACATGAAGGAAAACCCAGTAATGTCTTATTAGATATCAACGTACAAATGGTTAACCATCTACATGAATGATAATGTGATATTGCGGGTTAATCTTGTTATGAAATCACTAGCAAATGTTGCAATTTATTATGATCAATGAAATAAGATCTTATGAATGAAATATGTTACATGATGTGTTAATCTTAGTGCTTAATAAAGATGAAAAATATAGTTTGACAATTAGTACAACATAACGATTATGACACCTTGATATGACCTAGATGGATAAAGCAGTTTAACTATAGTTGAATCCCTCCTAAAAGGCATATGTTAATGTTAACATGTTCTAACAATTAGCTTAATAAAATGTTTATGACACTTTGACATTATGGGTTAACTCTAGTTAACTCCTTTAAGATACGGTAATATGATGTGGGAACCCTAATGCATGGGTAAAGATAAGGATGCAACCCTAATATATGAGATATGTTAAGACTTAACATGAGTTTCCAAACCCTTTTGAAGGGGTAGTTCACCCTAGATTCTTTAATAGCCTCCTAGGAGAGGTACATATATGTTTTAGACATGATGTTTATGGGAATTTTGCACCTAGAGTAGTGCCCTAGATGTGGATGAAGACCTTTTGGTTTTTCCTTGAAGTAAGGATGGCTTAATTTTGAGGACAAAATTTCTTTTAAGATGTATACAATGTGAAAGACTGGATTTTGGGTTAATTTCGAGGACAAAATATCTTTTAAGGTGTGTAGGATGTGATGGAGTGGACCTTGGGAATCCTTCAATATCAAGGACATAAGTAATTTCATGCATGTTGAGTTATTTTGGGAGTTCTAAGTGTTTTGTCAAAGTTTGGATGGAAAACGATAAGTATATTATGATTAAGTTCCTTAACTTTATGCCTTTTTGAAGTATTTAGTTGGATGATCAAATAGCTACGTTTTGTCACCAAATTTGAGTGCAAGGTATCTTTAGAGGTAGTAAAGCTATGGTTAATTTTTGGTGGCATTTGGATGTTCCTAAAGGAAGTTATGAAGGTTTGAAATTTGGGAAATAATATGCATTATTGGTGTTTTATTAGTCTAAGTTGTTGATTAAATAGGTGTAACACACCCTTGGCTTCTATGAGATTCACGTGGCCTATCTCTGTCTGTGGATCCCGGATCCAGTGGCTATATTCCCAGTGCTTAAGTGAGCCATGGATCCAGTCCTTTAATGGGCCTATCATAGCTATTGGATGTTGATTGGACGACACTGAGCTCATCTCCAAGCTCCAGCTTTGGAGGAGTCATGGAGCAGTGAGACAAGCAACCATCCACACAACCACAATCTCTGATAGTGGGGTGATTGGGGTGGTAAACTGAGTGGTTGGCCTCATCTAAGTGAGTACTTCCGTCCTGGCCTTGATAGGACATCTTTTGGTGAAGTAGATAGAGAGAACGAGCCCCAGTCTGGCATTGCCGATCCACAGCCACGAGCAGGTGGTAGCCATGAGTAGAGAAGGGAGCTAGAAGGCATATTGGAGGAAGAGGAAGAAGGGAAGAGCAATGTAGAGGCCTAGGAAATCATCCATGCTTGAGCGCATGACCTCAAAGGGTTGCTTCCATGGGCGACCAACTCAGGTCAGGAGCCTATGAACACAGAGCTCGGAGACATGTGAGGGGAGTTGCTCGCCGTGAGCGAAGGAGGTGGTCAGGTTCATAGAGGTTCCAAGGAGCTTTTAGAAGCTTCATTTTGTTACAAGGTTGAGCAGAGCCCTTTTGCCTCTTTTTGCCCTACCATAGCAGCAAGCTGTTGCGGCGACCTTCACAAGACCGCCAGGGAGAGCCCCTAGCAGCAATCTACGTACCCATTGGCATAGCCTCCGAGATAACAAAGTCCACACCATTGTTTTCAGATGGTGAGGAGGAGCACCTCACCATGGATCCCTCACCGGAGTCTGAACTCACGGCGGCAGCTCTGGTTCGGGCTAATGCGAACAAGTCGCGTGTAACGTGAGGAGTAGAGAGAACTCTCAAACCACTGATGAACCAGAATCCCAAATCTGACCAAGGGCCTTGAACCGAGTCCAGGAACAATAAACCAGCTGATTAAGAGATAACTGACTCATAGCAGACCACAACCGCCAGAGGAGGTGCACCCTCCTCAGGGCCACCGTTTCGTCTCCTGATTGGCCTGAAAAAGGTAAAATCCCTAAAATGCTCAGTTTTTATATAATTCATAGTAATTAACATGTACATCAGAAAAATATATATAATATACCAAAATTATCAAAAAAATGTATAGAACAACATGAAAGTATAATATCAGTCTTTTGATGCACTAATAGCAGTGATATCATGTAAAATGTGTAATGCTTGTTTAATGGATAATAAATACCAAATGATGGACTAAAATTATGAGAAAATACCAATACATCTATATTCATGCTTATAATCCATCTAATATCAGTAATTATGATGTTGATGCATAAAATCATGTAATTTGCTGTATATGGCTAATTAGGGCTAATAACCCTAATTAGTGTGTACTAATTACAAATATGCTCCCAAAACTCTAAAAATTACAGAGTAAGCTCATATCAGTATAAGGAACCTTAGTTTTAATTATGAGATCTTGATGATGTATAGAATTCATGTTATATGAAGTTGACCTTTAATACATGGTTTAAAACCCTAATTTAGGATAATGACTAAGTTAGGGTTAATGTGTGCACAAAATGACATGGAAGCTAATGTTCATATAATGAACTATAATCTAGAATATGACATCTGTTAGAAAATTCCAAGACAAGAATACAAGTAATGATGCACATATCCATATGAAAAATCAAAACCCTAAAATGGACATAACTAGGGTTAAGATGATGAGAATTTGATGCTACTATGTATGATCTTATCTTAATCAGTGGTTGACAAGGACATAGATGACATGAGGAATATGTGATTAGGATATCTCTTTGGAAGGACACCATTACCTCTTACTTGGCTTATTATACAATATGCTTGTGTTATATGTGTAGTAAAATACTTGGCATATGATATTGGAAGAAATGATTATTCTTGTATGATATGTGGCATGATTTTCCATACTTATTGATATGAACACATGAAACATAATATATCTATTCCATTATATCTAAGCACTTCAACTCTTTGGTAGTCAAGTGTTGATAATAAAGTACTTCAACTCTTTGGTAGTCAAGTACTTGAAAGTGATCCAACTCTTTGGTAGTTTGATCACATTATTAAATGATCCAACTATTTGGTAGTCGATCATAAGGCCTTAATGCATTCAACCTTTGGCGGTCAATGCATGGATGATATAATGAAAATGTGCTTAAAATATGTGTTCTCTTTTGTTAATGAACATCTTTGTGCAAGTATATGCCTTTTCTTATATTTCTTTATAACTTCCAAGTATTAGTTTTATCTTATTGCCAAGATATGATGAGAGGTATATAAAAGACACATAGGTGTACTCAGTACAATATTCTTGAATATTGTGCTGACGTGTACCGCATGTAATCTTTTGTTTAGGTTGTGGTTATGCTTGAAGATCCAATATATTTGAGAGTTGTGTGGTGATCTGATGTACTGGTGGACCTATTGTCTTAAGATCCTATAGTTTAGTGGTAGTACATGTATATGTATAGGTTTTCTATTCAATATGTAATATCAAATGATGTAACAATTCATGTTGTAATTATATGTTGAATGGTGAACATGTGTGTATGGTTTTATTATTGTTCATGTGCATGTGCTACTGATTGTTTCCTTCTGACTTCCTATGATTTTCTTCTTCTTAGCCTAGTGTGTGATGTTTAAATTGAAATTCTAATTGAGGTGAGGTTTCAATTTGGATGTAACACATCAGATTAAGTTTTAGAAAATTCGGGTACGTCACAGTAACACTGGTCACAATACAAGGATAAAGTTGTTCTCCAACTTCTCCAATTACTTGGATGGCAATGAAGTCTTAGTAGATACCTATCATTGCTTGTGAAGTATTAGTTTGATTATGGACATCACTATCGATGTAATATGGTTCCTTTATTGCCACACCAGAGGTCAACTAGAGTAGGAGTACAATTGCAGACATAATTGGAAATGTTACAAGTTATATTGATTATGAAAATGTTTAGGTAATCAATAACAACTATACAAGAACAAAATCGAAAACAATTGGCTAAAAGATTTAATCTGTGGTTGGACAAAAAATATCAAATCATGTGATGAGTCAACAAACTATTCCTCAGGGATTGGTTGGAGTTGCCAGTTGGGTGATTGAAAATTAGATAATTTATTATTGTAATTAACTGATCAATTAATTAATCAATTGATGAATATGATTAATTAACTAATAGCATGATTCAAGAATATTATAAGTTCCCATTTGTTTGTCTACGAGTAGCCCACTTTAAATTCTACGAGCAGCCCACTTTAAATACAACTACAACCTTTTTGTTTCCTAGGTTTTTGGAAACCATGCTTCCTTGCCTCTCCTATTTAAAGGGTCATGACAGTTAATCACAAACAATTTTATAAGAAAAAGAAATATCCACTCACATATGGATATTAGTATAATATGATTTGAGGTGCTTAATTTTCATTTATTTAAAACATGGATAATTGAAAGGAATAAGAGTCAAAGAGGATAGCCTCGTCCCTAAGGAAGAGAAGGGGGCAAGTGGCAAGGATAAGGGGGAAATAATTCCTATTTTCTCTCTCCTAATTGAATTTTTAATTAAAAAAATGGCATATAAGCTCATTTATCCATAGAGTAAAGGGGGAATTTCGAATTCACTTCCACCCTTTGCTTGCAAAACGACCTTGGGAGCTTGGGAGCAAGAGGAGAACGAGCCCCAACCTGTTGGTAAGCTTGTTGACTCTCTTTCACCTTGAATCCATGGTGGAAATCACAAATCAATGCATGATATCTTCTTATCTCGATCCCCTCTTCAATTCTAACCATTCCTTTTCACTCAAAGCTTGAGGATGAGCCTTGGAATGGTGAAAGGATTTGCATCCACCATTGTTTCTGTGAGCTTGGAGCTTCGGAGCTCAATTGGAGGTGGGTTTTATAACTTGAATCCTTGATTTTGTTATTGCATTCAATTCCTTATCAAATAATGATCATTTCTTCATTCACAATATTTGATTTGGTTGATTGATGCAATCACCATGGAAATCATAGCAGGTTTTGTGAGTTTGGAGCTTGATGATGATGAC
This sequence comes from Alisma plantago-aquatica, assembly GCA_963693085.1. Classification (NCBI taxonomy): domain Eukaryota; kingdom Viridiplantae; phylum Streptophyta; class Magnoliopsida; order Alismatales; family Alismataceae; genus Alisma; species Alisma plantago-aquatica. The sequence continues at coordinate 1,098,695,426 of OY856411.1, forward strand.
ATCATCATAAGCACACACCTCTCCAAATATCCAAGGCAAACAGTTTCAAAAGAGTTGCTCAATCAGTTTCACAAACCGTTTGAAAGGAAACAGTTTCAAACCGTTTGAGGGCAAATGGTTTCAAACCATTTGGAGGTGTTGACCAGGGTTGACCATTTGGAGATTTGTTGATAATGATGTTGGCTAATGACCCACTAATTATAATTGATTAGTTCCAATTGGTTCATGAGTTGAAGGACAATCAATCACCAAACCCTAATCGGGTTAAGTGCTTATTTCATAATTAATTGACTTGGAACTTTGGGTTGATAATCCCAAATGGTTTCAAAACCGTTTGGGGATCACCCAAATGGTCTCAAGACCATTTGAGGGTCAGCTAATACCGTTTGGAGGTCTAGGGTTGACATTGGTTGGGTATTTAAAGATCCAAAGATACCAAACCGATTTGCAATCAAATGTTGATTTGATGATCAATCCAATGACCCAAACCCTAATTGGATGTCATGGATTTTGATGTTGAGATGGGAAAATGGTCTCAAGACCGTTTGAGGTCAGGTATTTTCCAATTTGGATGGTGTTCCAATGATTTCAAAGCAACTAGTTTCACATTGACCAATAGAGAGGGTTCATTGATTTCAAACCCTAATCCAATTGATTCAAAACCCTAATTGGTGATCAAATGAGGGTTAAATCAGTTGCAGGATGACCTATTAAGATCACTTGAAGTGTGATGTTAGTCTCAATTGATAAGTGGTTATATGAATTCAATCGATTAAAGGATCAACATTAGAAATCCTAAATCAACATTATTGGTGCAGACCATATTTGGTCCATTCGGTTTTGAGGAGGTTTGGACCAAACGGTCGCAAGACCGTTTGAGTCCAAATGGTCCCAAGACTGTTTGGGACCAAACGATCCCAAACTGGTTGAGGCTTAAACAGTTTCAACTTCAACTTTGGCAATCAGTTTCAAGTATCACTTTGTCAAACGGTTTCAAGAGTTAACTTTACCAAACAGTTTCAATGGTTTGTTCAAGACCGTTTGGAGGTCTAAACGGTCTTAGACTGTTTGGAGGTATTTCAAGCAAGACCGTTTGAGGTCTAATTGGTCAAGACCGTTTTGGGTCTAAGTGACCAAGATCGTTTGAAAGGTAATTAACCAAACCGTATGAACACTCAAAGTGATTAAAGGTCAATTGTTTAATTGAACAATTACATGAGTATGATTTATGTGGTGATTAAGGGTTTGATCCTTATTAAAGAGATCATGAAACCCTAATCATGAGTATAAACCCTAATTGATAGGGTTATTGAACTCTAACCCTAAATGAGGGAAATTCTAAATGAAACCCTAATCTAGGGTGAGGATGTAGCCCTAATCTAGGGTAATGAATTGTGAAACTCTAATTTAGGGAAATGAGATGTAAAGCCCTAATTGGGATGAATAGTGAATCTCTAATTATGGACAATGAAATGAAATCCTAATGGAGAGGAATAATAGACCCAAATTGTGGGTGACTATAGTGGAAAATCCTAATTAAGGATGATTCCATGTGAAATCCTATTCTAGGGTAATGCCATGAGAAACCCTAAGTTAGAACGATGTATATGGAACATTGATGTGTTGATGTGATGTGAGAATCAATTCAAGGTGATGTCATGTAATGATATGTGAAACCCTAGTTGAGGGTGATTCCATGTGAAACCCTAAGTTGAGGGTGATTCCATGAGAAACCCTAAGTTGAGGGTGATTCCATGAGAAACCCTAAGTTGAGGGTGATTCCATGAGAAGCCCTAGTTGAGGGAGATTCCATGAGAAACCCTAGTTGAGGGAGATTTCATGAGAAACCCTGATTAAGAATTAACACCACATGAAGCTCTAATACTATGTTGTGATGAGAGGCCCTAAGAAGAGCGAAGGTATGTGAGACTCTCTAATGTGGAGTCATAATTCATAAAGCCCTAATCCTGGGCAATATGTCAATGAATCATAATCCTAATTGAAGTAAGGATATAAGGAAACCCTAATAATGAGATAGAAGGAATTACCTTATAAAGGTGAAATATTTCAAGAGGTTGATTATAAGCAACCTTATTGTAAGCAATGTCTTTAGCATTAGACAAGTCCATATCATTAAAGATAGTTGGACAATTCTAATGTGTGGCCTATGCATTATATGCTAAAGGTGAGAGTTTAATGATGGAATGTATTAAGAGGGAAATACCTTAATACAAGATAAGTTGGTTAACTCAAGAGAGTCTAAAATGATGAGAAAAGTGATACATCAAGATATGATTGTTATCACATTCAACACTTCAGGGTTTATATACCTTGATGCACTTCAAATCCAATATAATTGGGTAAGAAACATATGCAGTGTGTTATGTAACTATTACTATGAAATGTAATGAGTTGATGCACTTTGATAAGTGTTGACTAATGTACCTTGAGAATGGGGTTAAGTCTAATTAATGAGTATGATGTAATCATACCATGACGAGGATGAGAAATAAACTCATACCTTGAATTGATGATCATTAATGCTATGAGAGTAATGATCTTAAATAATTATTTATGATATCTTTGAATGCCCCAGAGGTATGGAATAATGAATTATGGGTTGGACAGATAATATGTTCATGAAACCCTAATTAATAAGAAATGGGGAGCCCTAACCCTAATTTGGGTAAAGGGAATGAGAAGCCCTACTTGATAGTAAACTCTAATTCCTGGTAAAGGAATACTGGTGTTACTATTGTGTCACATGATGTGATGAATGACTTGTATAACTGTTATCATGTCTAATAACCATGCAGGTATGATGAGATGATGAATATAGCCAGGTTTGAGCTGTGACATTATATATAATAAATGTTGATTGGCCTTATGTGCCCTAATGTTGTTGTTGCCCCAGTAAAAGTAGCAATGTGCATGGATTATATGAGTCATATGAGTAAGTTGTTGCCTAGAAAGAGGTGACAAGATATTTTGTGGCCTTGAGAGCCATGTGTGATGCTTGTATAACAAGTATCATGAATGCCTTGGTCAGATGACCTGAAGGTGATAGTTACCTAATAGATGGTAATGATGCTCAATGATGAGTTAAGGGTTTGAATACCCAGAACCATATGATTATGGTGATGAGATTGTAAGGGATGAGAATTCCCAGTATTGAAATGAGGGATTGAGTTCCCAATTCCTTTTAAAGACTAATAAGTAATTGATGAAAGTAGTACATGTCTTTTATAGCATTGTTGTAATAAGTCATGTTTGAGAACTTGGCTGATGCTAAAAGAATATGAAAATGTACTTAATTAATCAAGTGAAATCTTTTCATGTAGAGCCCTGACCATAGATCCATCATCGTCAGTAATAAGGTGATGGTGAAACGGGTTCTCCGCGGCAAAACCCAGAACACATATTTTGAATATGTGGGGGTAAATGGGCGAAAAATATCCTTACGTCCAGTGAAGAGATTGAGGGAAGGTAAACAACAAACCTCTCAATCCTTCATGTATCAGGATGGATGTATCATAAATCTCCCGATGGTTGGGATAGATGTAACATTAATCTCCCAATGATATTTAATGTCGGGTCGAGGAGATAAACATTAAATCTCTGGATGGTCGATGAGAGTGCAGTTGACACTGTAACTCTATTGCAAAGTTCCAGTTTACCCTGGAAAGCTATTTTGAGTAGTTAACATAGTTCTGCTTGTTGTCCCGCACTGACCGAGATGTGAGAGGTCATGCGAATCCATCTCTTCCATTGACCTATGTATGGTACCGATTTTGACTTCGCAGTGGTCAGTTGGAGTATGAGCGGTATACCTCATCTCCTCAGGGAATAAGTGTGTTTGTAAAATGAAATCAGCCGTATATCATGTTTGCTTAAGGATTGAATGCGGAAATTTATTGGCTGATGTTATATTTCTTTCATGCAACTCTAGTTCATTGATGTTTTTCATATATGTTTGTATTCATTACAAGTAGATGGATGAACTATGGTTCTACCATGAGTAGATGCAATGTTATCTTTGGGAAAGGAGATTACTTCACCTTGTTCATACATTGATTTACCTGCTATCAATTATATATAAATCCTTCTGCTCAATTTATTTTAATAAACTGCTATAACAATGTTTTGGTGGAGAGTTATATCTCCCGCTGGGGCAATTTACAATTATCTCACCCTCGTGGGATCCAACTCTTTAGGTGGACGCGGACACAGAAGCAGAAATCCTATTGCAGGGAAAGGACAATAGCAATAACATCAGAGACAGTAGTGAGATCTCAGGTGGAGATACTGTCTGTCAAGTTATGTAGTTAGAAAGTCCTATGTGTCGTATCTGTACTCTCATGTCCTTAGAGTTTTTAGTCAGCATTTTTAATGAATTGTTTGAGGTTTCAGCTTGATGCCTCAAGATTCGTATGCTGTCTGTATATAATGTTTATAAGGCAGCTGATGGTGTAGTCTCTGAGAAGAGATGGTACTGGTTATGTACGTTTGAACCAAAATGTAAATGTTATACAATGGTTCTTGATGGAAAATATTTCCTATGTGTGGATCTCTTTGCAAAAAGTTTTAATTTTCAGTAATTTTCAGTAATCCGCTGCAAATGTTTTTCTTCCGCTAAAGTAAATCTTGTTTTTATGAGTTGGATGCCACAAATTAGTGGTATCAGAGCTCTAGGTTCGCTGAGTCTACAGAGACATAGGACTAAGGCAGTAGAGTCTGTTTTGGTGTCATCCAGTGTAACTGATAGTGTCTACTGCTCGTATGAGAGAAGAAGAACTTAAAGATGACTGGGTCACATGAGGAGGTTGCTGCTAAAAGCAGCAATGTTGCACCAAGAAGAGGTGCATGGGAACAGGCAAGAGAGAGAAAATTGTCTGAGAATTCCCTAGCTGATCCAACTATAATAGGAAAATCCTTCTTTAAGTATTACTGTTGGAGAATTTAGGGAAACAGTAATGTATATAGTGGATCAAGCATTGGCAGTGTAACCTAGATTACCATCCCCCAATGATGATGTTTTAGATAACAACATGATTTGTAATCAGCATCAGCAGGTTGAAGCAAAAGGAAATGATGAATTTCTGGACTTAAATTAAGTCTGTGCTTAACCTTAGCCTTTTGAACCAACCTTTGAGGCAGAGTTAGCCTAAGCCAGTGAATAATCCACGAATCGTGATAGGTTAGACAAGATAATGTCATTTAAATATGTTATTTTACGATTTCTGGATTATTTGAGGAAGGAGTTGATTGAGTTTTCCTTGATTAGTCCTATGAGGACGTATGTTTTGCATAGTAAAACATTACAAATGTTTTATGTTGTTCTTACCTCTATAAGAAAAGATGAGGTACAGAAGAGATGCCTGGATAAAATCCAGGGATGTTAAACCTTATGCTTGTGATAATATGAAAAGAAGGAATACGATAGTATACAAAGTACATACCACTTAATCTCAATATTTATATACCCTGGCCAGGTATATAACTGTTGATGATAAAGTGAGTATGGAAACTCTTAGATTGTTGTCTTTTTGATTGCTCTGATCAAGTAGTCATTTCGAGACAATCTAATGAGTATCATGTAAACAGAAATATGGAATGAATAAATGTGTCATATCCTAAGTATAAGAAAGTGAAGTCTGAGATAATCTCAGATGAGCATGTTGTGTGAGGAACTAAAAGTGTACTCCTCATAAGATAAGAATAAGAATAAGGGAGACGAACCCTGTTAAATAATGCTGCAAGCATAATAAAGATCTTTTCCATAATGAGGAAATGGGAAATGTGATGAGATCATGAGATGATCATAAACATGCTAGATAATAATAAAGAAAGGGATAATGACATGCAACCATCCTTGTAAATTCCTATGTTGAAGGCAAGGAACCTAGGATGAGACAAAGAGTAAATGGTTCATGAATAGTTGAAAATACATGAATTAATGGGAGGAATATGAATCCTTGTTTTCTTTCCTTTCAGGGACATGGCAATCAGGTGGGTCTTAGGACACTTGATGTGCATAAGATAAAAATGTTCAAGTGATGGATAGTTAGAAAAAGTATCAGTTTATCTTGGACTTTGGTTCCAAGGTGAAGACATATGTAATAATTAATGTTCCAAGATGAAAGGAAGATAAATATGTGATGTGTTCTCAACACATGTGATAGATACCAAGATGAAAGATTCTGGTATCTAAAAAATATCAGATGGTTTATGTTGGCTACCTGGAGTGGTCAACCATGAAATTAGTCTGACTATATTAATAATATGAACATCATATGTTAGGGGTTTATGCTCTGCATAAACATGATATTAACAAAGAATGTATGATGTTTCTCTAACAAGAAAAGTGTTTTGACACAAAATTGACTCCACAGTCAATGATGAAGAACAGTGGAGCATGTGCCTTGTGTGTTGATTCTATGAGAATCTGGTAAGCAAACACTTTTTGCTGATCAAAGTTTTATGGTGTCTCCATAATAAGGAGATGATATGTGAAGACTAGATAGTATGATGATTTAATAACATATGTCTTCTTTTATTTGGATTTTGGGGACAAAATCCTTGTTAGGGGTTTATAATTTGTAACATCCCTGACCTGGGTTATGCTTTAACCCTAGGTGTTTTGATTAAGAAAGATGATTATATTCTTCATCTAATCTTGTGAAAAGTAATTAGGGCTCACGAGGAACTTATGTTTCAATTTTGGTCATGTTTGAACAGTGTTGAAGTAATGTTTGCTTATTTTGGACTAAAGTGCAAATTACCTAAGTTGAGGGGTTTAAGTGAAAATTGTGCATGATAATATGTTCCACATGTGTTGATGCATCATGAGAGTGAAAATGATGCAGAGGTATGGCTTATGGAAGCCTAGTACCAAGAAAGAGCTGATAAAGCTATGTTTGTGCATGAAAACCTAGTTTTGGTGTAATGTGCAATTTACCCAAAACGTAGGGTGCAATATGCAAAAAGCACTTCAATAAGGTACCTAATGTTTCTTGGCATCATGTAGAGCAAAGAAAATGAGAGGGGCGCCTCATTTGAATTAAGTTGGAGGAGAGAGAATCTTGATATTAAAATAATCACAAGATTTAATTCTAATTGAAACCCTAATTCAATTTAGGGCAAAAATAAATGTATTAATTAAAGGGCCTTCAAACAAAATTAAAATGGCTGTATTCAAATGTGTGTGGAAGTCCTTGAGCTTTGCAAGGACCACGAAAATATCCAAGGGAGTGGATAACTCACAAACAATTTTATAAGAAAAAGAAATATCCACTCACATATGGATATTAGTATAATATGATTTGAGGTGCTTAATTTACTTTTCTTTAAAACATGGATAATTGAGAGGAATAAGAGTAAAATAGGATAGCCTCGTCCCTAAGGAAGAGAAGGGGGCAAGTGGCAAGGATAAGGGGGACATAATTCCAACTTTCTCTCTCCTAATTGAATTTTTAATAAAAAATGGCATATAAGCTCATTTATCCATAAAGTAAAGGGGGAATTTCGAATTCACTTCCACCCTTTGCTTGCAAAACGACCTTGGGATCTTGGGAGCAAGAGGATAACGAGCCCCAACCTGTTGGTAAGCTTCTCGACTCTCTTTCACCTTGAATCCATGGTGGAAATCACAAATCAATGCATGATTTCTTCTTATCTCGATCCCCTCTTCAATTCTAACCATTCCTTTTCACTCAAAGCTTGAGGATGAGCCTTGGAATGGTGAAAGGAGTTGTATACACCATTGTTTCCGTGAGCTTGGAGCTTTGGAGCTCAATTGGAGGCGGGTTTTATAACTTGAATCCTTGATTTTGTTATTGCATTCAATTCCTTATCAAATAATGATCATTTCTTCATTCACAATAATTGATTTGTTTGATTGATGCAATCACCATGGAAATCACAGAAGGTTTCATGAGTTTGGAGATTGATGATTATGACATCATCATAAGCACACACCTCTCCAAATAACCAAGGCAAACAATTTCAAAAGAGTTGCTCAATCGGTTTCACAAACTGTTTGGGAGCAAACAGTTTCAAACCGTTTGAAAGGAAACAGTTTCAAACCGTTTGAGGGAAAACAGTTTCAAACCGTTTGGAGGTGTTGACCAGGGTTGACAATTTGGAGATTTGTTGATAATGATGTTGGCTAATGACCCACTAATTATAATTGATTAGTTCCAATTGGTTCATGAGTTGAAGGACAATCAATCACCAAACCCTAATCGGGCTAAGTGTTGATTTCATAATTAATTGACTTGGAACTTTGGGTTGATTAGCCCAAACGGTTTGAAAACCGTTTGGGGATCACCCAAACGGTCTCAAGACCATTTGAGGGTCAACCAAGACCGTTTTGAGGTCTAGGGTTGAGCATGGTTGGGTATTTGAAGATCCAAAGATACCAAACTGATTTGCAATCAAATGTTGATTTGATGATCAATTCAATGACCCAAACCCTAATTAGATGTCATGGATTTTGATGTTGAGATGGGAAAATGGTCTCAAGACCGTTTGTAGGTCATCCAAATGACCTCAAGACCGTTTGAAGTCAGGTCTTGTCCAATTTGGATGGTGGTCCAATGATTTCAAAGCAACTAGTTTCACATTGACCAATAGTGAGGGTTCATTGATTTCAAACCCTAATCCAATTGATTCAAAACCCTAATTGGTGATCAAATGAGGGCTAAATCAGTTGAAGGATGACCTATTAAGCTCACTTGAAGTTTGATGTTAGGCTCAATTGATGAGTGGTTATATGAATTCAATCGATCAGAGGATCAACATTGGAAATCCTAAACATGATTGGTGGAGACCATATTTGGTCCATTCGATTTTGAGGAGGTTTGGACCAAACAGTATCAAGACCGTTTGAGTCCAAATGGTCCCAAGACCGTTTGGGACCAAACGGTCTCAAGACTATTTGGGACCAAACGATCCCAAACCGGTTGAGGCTTAAACGATTTCAACTTCAACTTTGGCAATCGGTTTCAAGTATCACTTTGTCAAACGGTTTCAAGAGTTAACTTTACCAAACGGTTTCAATGGTTTGTTCAAGACCATTTGGAGGTATTTCAAGCAAGACCGTTTGAGGTCTAATTGGTCAAGACCATTTGGGGTCTAAGTCACCAAGATCGTTTGAAAGGTAATTAACCAAACCGTATGAACACTCAAAGTGTTTAAAGGTCAATTGTTTAATTGAACAATTACATGAATATGATTCATGTGGTGATTAAGGGTATGATCCTTATTAAAGAGATCATGAAACCCTAATCACGATTATAAACCCTAATTGACATGGTTATTGAACTCTAACCCTAAATGAGAGCAATTCTAAATGAAACCCTAATCTAGGGTGAGGATGTAGCCCTAATCTAGGGTAATGAATTGTGAAACTCTAATTTAGGGAAATGAGATGTAAAGCCCTAATTGGGATGAATAGTGAATCTCTAATTATGGACAATGAAATGAAATCCTAATGGAGATGAATAATAGACCCAAATTGTGGGTGACTATAGTGCAAAATCCTAATTAAGGATGATTCCATGTGAAATCCTATTCTAGGGTAATGCCATGAGAAACCCTAAGTTAGAATGATGTATATGGAACATTGATGTGTTGATGTGATGTGAGAATCAATTCAGGGTGATGTCATGTAATGATATGTGAAACCCTAGTTGAGGGTGATTCCATGTGAAACCCTAAGTTGAGGGTGATTCCATGAGAAACCCTAAGTTGAGGGTGATTCCATGAGAAACCCTAAGTTGAGGGTGATTCCATGAGAAGCCCTAGTTGAGGGAGATTCCATGAGAAACCCTAGTTGAGGGAGATTTCATGAGAAACCCTGATTAAGAATTAACACCACATGAAGCTCTAATACTATGTTGTGATGAGAGTCCCTAAGAAGGGTGAAGGTATGTGAGACTCTCTAATGTGGAGTCATAATGCATAAAGCCCTAATCCTGGGCAATATGTCAATGAATCATAATCCTAATTGAAGTAAGGATATAAGGAAACCCTAATGATGAGATAGAAGGAATTACCTTATAAAGGTGAAATATTTCAAGAGGTTGATTATAAGAAACCTTATTGTAAGCAATGTCTTTAGCATTAGACAAGTCCATATCATTAAAGATAGTTGGAAAATTCTAATGTGTGGCCTATGCATTATATGCTAATGGTGAGAGTTTAATGATGGAATGTATTAAGAGGGAAATACCTTAATACAAGATAAGTTAGTTAACTCAAGAGAGTCTAAAATGATGAGAAAAGTGATACATCAAGATATGATAGTTATCACATTTAGCACTTCAGGGTTTATATACCTTGATGCACTTCAAATCCAATATAATTGGGTAAGAAACATATGAAGTGTGTTATGTAACTATTACTATGAAATGTAATGAGTTGATGCACTTTGATAAGTGTTGACTAATGTACCTTGAGAATGGGGTTAAGTCTAATTAATGAGTATGATGTAATCATACCATGATGAGGATGAGAAATGAACTCATACCTTGAATTGATGATCATTAATGCTATATGATGAGAGTAATGATCTTGAATAATTATTTATGATATCTTTGAATGCCCCAGAGGTATGGAATAATGAATTAAGGGTTGGACAGATAATATGTTCATGAAACCCTAAGAAATGGGGAACCCTAACCCTAATTTGGGTAAAGGGAATGAGAAGCCCTACTTGATAGTAAACTCTAATTCCTGGTAAAGGAATAATGGTGTTACTATTGTGTCACATGATGTGATGAATGACTTGTATAACTGTTATCATGTCTAATAACCATGCAAGTATTATGAGATGATGAATATAGCCAGGTTTGAGCTGTGACATTATATATAATAAATGTTGATTGGCCTTATGTTCCCTAATGTTGTTGTTGCCTAGTAAAAGTAGCAACGTGCATGGATTCTATGAGTCATATGAGTAAGTTGTTGCCTAGAAATAGGTGACAAGATATTTTGTGGCCTTGAGAGCCATGTGTGATGCTTGTATAACAAGTATCATGAATGCCTTGGTCAGATGACCTGAAGGTGATAGTTACCTAATAGATGGTAATGATGCTCAATGATGAGTTAAGGGTTTGAATACCCAGAACCATATGATTATGGTGATGAGATTGTAAGGGATGAGAATTCCCAATATTGAAATGAGGGATTGAGTTCCCAATGTCTTTTAAAGACTGATAAGTAATTGATGAAAGTAGTACATGTCTTTTATAGCATTGTTGTAATAAGTCATGTTTGAGAACTTGGCTGATGCTAAAAGAATATGAAAGTGTACTTAATTAATCAAGTGAAATCTTTTCATGTAGAGCCCTGACCATAGATCCATCATCGTCAGTAATAAGGTGATGGTGAAACAGGTGCTCCGCAAAAAAACTTGGAACACATATTTTGAATATGTGGGGGTAAATGGGAAAAAAATATCCTTACGTCCGGTGAAGAGATTGAGGGAAGGTAAACAACAAACCTCTCAATCCTTCATGTGTCGGGATGGATGTATCATAAATCTCCTGATGGTTGGGATAGATGTAACATTAATCTCCCAATGATATTTAATGTTGGGTCGAGGAGATAAACATTAAATCTCTCAATGGCCGATGAGAGTGCAGTTGATGCTGTAACTCTATTGCGAAGTTCCAGTATACCATGGAAAGCTATTTTGAGCAGTTAACACAATTCTGCTTGTTGTCCCACACTGATCGGATGTGAGAGGTCATGGTAATCTGGCTCTTCCATTGACCTATTTATGGTACCGATTTCAACTTCGTAGTGGTCAATTGGAGTATGAGCAGTATACCTCATCTCCTCAGGGCATAAGTGTGTTTGTAAAATGAAATCAGTCGTATATCATGTTTGCTTAAGGATTGAATACGGAAATTTATTGGCTGATGTTATATTTCTTTCATGCAACTCTAGTTCATTGATGTTTTTCATATCTGTTTGTATTCATTACAAGTAGATGGATGAACTATGATTCTACCATGAGTAGATGCAATGTTATCTTTGGGAAAGGAGATTACTTCACCTTGTTCATACATTGATTTACCTGATGTCAATTATATATAAATCCTTCTGCTCAGTTTATTTTATTAAACTTCTATAACAATGTTTTGGCGGAGAGTTATATCTCCCACTGGGGCAATTTACAATTGTCTCACCCCCATGGGATCCAACTTTTTAGGTGGACGCGGACACAGAAGCAGAAATCCTATTGCAGGGAAAGGACAAAAACAATAACATCAGGGACAGCAGTGAGATCTCAGGTGGAGATACTGTCTGTCAAGTTATGTAGTTAGAAAGTCCTATGTGTCGTCTCTGTACTCTCAGGTCCTCAGAGTTTTTAGTCAACATTTTTAATGAATCATTTGAGGTTTCGGCTTGATGCCTCGAGATTCATATGTTGTATGTATATAATGTTTATAAGGCAGCTGATGTTGTAATATCTGAGAAGATATGGTACATGTTATGTACATTTGAACCAAAATGTAAATGTTATACAATGGTTCTTGATGGAAAAGATTTCCTATGTGTGGATCTCTTTGCAAAAAGTTTTAATTTTCAGTGATGTTCAATAATCCGCTGCAAATGTTTCACTTATGCTAAAGTAAATCTTGTTTTTATGAGTTGGATGCCACATAGGTTCTCAAGATCATATTATTAATGATCAAGTCATATTCCATTGCTTCACTCAAATGGGAAACAATATGGATAACATAAGTATTCAATCATACTTATTTATTCCCATCATTCATCATTAGATGAATTATCAACACAAAGTATAAGATTCTCTCTTATCTTTACCAGAATATGATTGCATCATAGTTTATTGGTTTGGATTAACCTTTTCATAAGGCACGTTAGCCTACATTTATCAAAGTGCATTACATCTCAATGTAACAATTGACATGACACACTTCATGTGTCACTCATCCAAATATATTAGATTTAAAACACATCAAGGTATACCAGTTTTGAGGTGTTGGATGTGATATCTATCATATCATGATGTCACTTCCCTCATCACCTTTATATTACTTGAGTTCATCCACTTAGCTTGTATTAGGGTATTCCTCATCCTAATACTTTATGCAACAATTCATCACATTTATCATGTAATGTATTGGTCATAAGTCACTTAGTCAGAATATGCAACCATTGCCCATGATATGGACTCATACTTGAGTTAAGAACCATTGATATAAGGATATCCATTATCACCTCTATAGGTGTTACATTTGTCAATACATTAATCACTATTCCATTATTAGGAATATGATCTTCCATATTTATAAATCGAGGTTCACCTAGCATCTCCTATAAAATGAATTTCACCTAATATCACTCTTCATTAAAGTTACACATAACATCCTTCTATATCAGGGTTTTACTTAGTATTACCTGAAATTAGGATTTCACTTGACATATCCCTCAATTAGGGCTTCGCCTAGCCTTGCCCTAATTTAGGGTTTCACATAGCTTTGCCCTAATTTAGGGTTTCACATAGCTTTGCACTAAATTAAGGTCAAGGCTCATTAATCTTTTCAATGAGGGTTTCATGATCTCATTATTATGGATCAAACCCTGATTACATATTTATTCATAATGAGAGAATTAGGGCTTAATTATATAAGCATTCCTTTCTCTCTTTCTCTCTCTCTTTCATCCTCTCTAGGATGTTAAGTATTCCAAGATTGATCTAGGTTAGCTCTTCATTTAAGTACAAGCAGTATATGGTTAATCATTATGATCATCATTTGACTACATCATTATCAATCAAGTAGCTAACTGACCTTTAATCATATTAGGTGTCCAAATGGTTTACCCAATTTGAACCTCAAAAAGTCTTGGTCACTTAGACCTCAAATGGTCTTGGCCACTTAGACCTCAAACGGTCTTGACCAATTAAGTTCAAACGATTTGAAACCATTTGGCAAGGTCAGTACTGGAAACTGTTTGACAAATTAGGTGCTTGAAACCATTTGAGTCTCAATTGGTTTGGAGTCGTTTTGTCCCAAACGGTCTTGAGACCGTTTGGTCCAAACCTCCTCAAAACCAATTGGACCAAAAAGGGTCTCAACTTCTCACATCGATTTAGGGTTTCTAAGGTTAACTCCATCATCAATTGAATCCATATAATTACTCATCATTTGAGCCTAAGCACCATGCTTCAAGTGAGCTTAATGAATCATCCTTCAATTGATTCAATCTTCAATTGATCATCAATTAGGGTTTTGAACCCAATTGAATTAGGGTTGAAATCGATGAACCTTCAATATTAGTCATTGTAGAACTAATTGCTTAGAAATCATTGGTCCATCATTCAAATTGAGCATGACCTGGCCTCAAACGGTCTTGAGGTTGTTTGGATGACCTCCAAACGGTCTTGAGACCATTTGCCCCATCTATCATTAAAAATTGATGAAGTTCAATTAGGGTTTGCATCATTGAATTTCTCATCAGACTAGCTATTGATTGCATTACCATTTGATATCTTTGGGTCCTCAACTACTTCACCATACTCAACCCTACACCTCCAAACGATCTTGGTTGACCTTCAAACGGTCTTGAGACCATTTGGGTGATCTCCAAACGGTCTTGATACCATTTGGGTTAATCAACCCAAAGAATTAAATCAATTAGTTTCAAAATCAGCACTCAACCCGATTAGGGTTTCTAATTAGATGATTGTCCATATTTTAATTCAATCAATTGGAATCATTAGATCCTCATCCAACAAGTACTAGGGTTTTGACCTCAAATGGTCAACCCATCCAAATGGTCAACCATCTTAAACGGTTTGGGGATTCAAAGCTCTAAACAGTTTGCAAATAGTTTAGTCTCCAAACGGTTTGGTGAAACCGTTTGGACCAAGATTTCAAAACCGTTTGCAATAGATATTAGTAGAGGTGTGTGCTTATGATGATTTCATCATCATCAAGCTATAAACCTATGAAGCTTTCTGTGATTTCCATGGTGATTGCATCTGTGGCAACACATCCCACTATCACACAAATAGCGAGGTGTTACGCGAAAATGTGCGGAAACCACCATAAACCACAAATTACCAAAAACACGGGTTAATTAAAACCGATTGCAGAAAGCAGATAAACTAAGAAACTATTACATTCAGATCCACATCGTGCAAGAAAATAGGTCATATAAACATTTACAAGCCTTGATACGTGTTCACAGCTTAGGAGATCAACTGTCCTGTCATCACATGAGTTCATCACCTGTTTATACATACAGAACGACCCACATCTGGCCAGCAGTAGGATATACAAAACGTCATCGACTATACATTGTGAAACAACGTCAAAACACCTCCAAGGACCTGAGAGTACAGGGATGACTCTAAGACTCTACTACAAACGACCAAAACAGCAGCATGCACATCTCTTGCCTTCTACTGCTCTTCTTGCTGCTCGGCCGCAACTCCACGACCACCACCACGTCTAGCTCGAACACCTAAAAAGGTTATAAACCAGCGGGGTGAGACACACAGTCCCAGCGAGAAACATAACTCCCCGCTGAAACTATAAAACCAAAGGAAGATTAAAGAAACAACAACAGATAACTGGTAAAGGTATACAAGAGCAGTCTATATAGCAAAGCTATTCATACCATCAGGCTTACCAGATGTACGGGGGGCATATAACCAAGTAATTCTTTATGGAACATGATTAACAAGATAAGATTTATAAGATCTTACCTTATATCATAAGGAACATATAAGTAACTACAAGTATAATGAGATTAACTACACAAGCAAGGCCTCAACCAATGTTTTGTGTTTTGCCTTAAACAATAAATACTATTCGGCTGGATTATGTATTATTATTATGCCTTGAGGAAGTGAGCCGTACCACTCAGATCCAACCGACAGCTGCGAAACCTGGAGCCGTTGCCATACAAGGTCAATGGAAGAGCCGGACTCCACGACCTCTCCGCCTCGTGGTCAGTGCACGAGTACAACACAAGCAGGACCGCAGTCTCATGCTTAAATGGCCTCGGCCATAGGGTCAGCTCCTGCAGGCTACCCTCTACCTAGCCCACCTCGGTACAGGTATCAGTGCTAGTGAAACTGAGCCACAAGCCTGTTCACCGTGCTCTGAGCCATGAACGCATTCAAGCTCCCATATCACATGTCCTGAGCCATGGGCCTGTTCACCATGCTCTATACATATCCTGAGTCTGCAATCGTAGCTGCACTCGAATCCTCACTATTTCAGGCTAGGAGAAACCTCACATATTCAACAATATGTGCTCCGGGTTAACCCGCAGGAGAACCCGTTTCACCATCACCAGCTCCTGACGATGATGGATCTATGGCCAGGGCAAACTACATGATATGTTCCACTGTGATTAGTTAGTATATTTTAAGTGGATTGTTGAGGCAACCAAGTTGTAACACATGCATAACATGAAACTACATTATTATTACCATCATCATGTTATTCCAGGATTTCAATCCCCCATCACAAGAAACCACTGCCTCAACATGCAATCTCATCACTTGGGATATCAATCCTAGATCATCATCAGAGGATAACACCTCAACTAGGCACTTAGCCAAACTCAGGTCTTCAGACCAAAACACATATATCATCTCATCATCAAGAGTAACCATCAAGCAGTGTTACTCAAACATATATACCTCATAGCCCTTTACCTGGCAATGTATTTGTACCTGCATGGTTAGTATGCACAATCATCATGGATTGACAGAAGAATCATATTATCAATCATAGGAAACATATATGCTTTATCATACATTTCTCAACCTGTGATCATAGACATAGGTCATATTATCAAGCAAAGTATCTTACATGCTTACCAATCCTCAGCCTTATACATGTAATCGAGATGATCATAAACACATGTCAAGTTACATAGATATAATCTACTACCTCAATTACTATCAAGCGTCTCAAGGGTCATCATCATAAGCCAAACATGTTTGCATAAGCAAGGACTAGCATATCAGTTTCCATATAAGGAACAAGACCCTCACTAGAAGCCCCCACTACCCTCACCAAAGGTAGTATCAGGTAGGGCACTCTCCCCTATCGTCCAAACACTTCTCCCACATATCGGCCAGAGAAGTTAGCCACAAAACGGTCAAGCACACAGCAAGGTATCGGGCTACCACATATATCAGGCAACAGGGAACCAAGCCATATCGTGCACTCATGTGCGTCGTGCAACACTGGGTCGGGTGTCAAGGGTACAACAACCACAAAGCCTATCGGGCAACTGAGCCTATGGGCATGTCATTCATCAGGTGTAACGAACATCCATACGCAACGGCTAGGGATACCAGGTGACACTCTGTCGGGCATCACCACTAAGTCATGACGCCCGACACCAGCTAGCCACAAACTCCAAAATGTCCAAGGTACGGACACAAGGCTACCACCTGAACCAGGTGTGTCGGGCAGAGGACACAACCATATGTGACACCCGACACACAAGGGTAGCGACCACCATTCTACTCATCTAGGTGTAACGACCAGGGCACAACCTCAAACGACAGCAAGGAAAGAATTTCGTCCATCTAGCTAACCTCATCTATCGGCCAACACACAAGGCCAGGGCCAGGGGAGATGCCCACCATAGAACTAGCTAGCACAGCTTCACAACATCAAGGTATAACGTGGTTAAGTGTGTCAGGCAGGGTACTTTCATGGTGTGATACCCGATACAACAAGGCAGGAGCCTGGTGTGACGCCCGACACAACACCACAACAGGTCGACCAAGGTTCTAGCCAAAGAAGGATATCGGGCAGCATCAACCTCAAGACTATATCAGCCAAGATGCAACTCCACAAGGTCGTCATCAACCTCAAGCACAAGGGCACCAAAACCCTAATGGATTGAGAAGAAGGCTCACATCTCAACAACTAAGAGAGAGGGGTCTTGCCTAGCTTCTTATCACCAATCGGGAAACACAAGGACCAACCCTAACAAAGGTCCACAACCACCACAAAGCTCACCTCTCGAATCCATGGTGAGAGAAGGGTGTTTCTCAAGCATCTAGAACACAAGCTCACCTCTCAACTCAAATGAGAGAGGAGTATTGCTCATATTACTAGAGTTTAAGCTCACTCCTCAAGACCAAGGAGGGAGAAGGGTGTTTCTCAACAAGAAACCCTAGAACAAGGTTTGGCCAATAAGAAGCAACTAAGCAAGAAACTGAACTAGCAACATGCATAACCGATTATGATCATAAGAAACATACAAGAACATAGAAGAGGTAGTATAGTTTAGGAGTTATGTAACCCGCCTTAAGCAAGCTCCAAACTCCTAGCTCCAAGCTCCAAGCACCACCACAAGAAGGAGAGCAAGGCACTCTAGGGTTCAGCCACCACTAGAGGAACAAGGAGCCTCCAAGAAGGATCAGCCACCAAGCTTGCAAAGGAAGAAGGGTGACATGCACCAAGGAGAGGGAGACTAAGGAACTAAAGGGATTCTTAGCAAGGGAAAGGAAACACATATATAGGAAAGGATGGAGGAGAAACGAAGGAAAGACAAGGCAAGGTGTTACGACCCATATCAGGGTTAGTCAATAAATACCTCGAATTACGTGAAATACCCCAATTAGTGTTGAGTATCAAATTAAATATCATGGTTAATCAAATAAGTTATTATGTGAATCAATAGTTGAGATGAAATCATCCGAGGTATCTAATGACAATTTCAGTGTTAATTGTTGAGTTAATTAAGTTGGGTTAAGTACACACAAATGAGGTTAGTGTTTTGATTAGATAAGACAATCTAATTATCATGCTTTCTTGCTATGAGTTTGTATAGAATTCTGTGCTTGAGAGTTTGCAAGAAAAATCACTTGAAACGGACATTCGAGGAAAAAGTTATGATAGTTTTCAGTTTAGGGTCCAATTCTGCAATTTGCCCAATTTCGACTTTATAAATCTTTCTTTCTTTCTATTTCTTCGTTATCTCTTCCAGCGGCAACCACTTGAGGCTGTAGAGCGGCACTGTAGCCGTGATTTTCTGGAGCAGGAGCTCCGTCCAGCGATCGGCCTTCTTCTCTTCTTCTACCTTTCTTCTTCTCTTCTTTTTCCTCCTCCCTTTCCCTTCCCTTTCCTTTAGTTGCCTTAGCTAGTAGCCCAGCTACTCTAGCTGCTTGGCCAACGGCCAGCAGCGGTAGCTTCTCTTGCGCAGTAGCAACAAGAAGGGATCATGGGGGTGCCAGTAGTAGGAGAAAAGGGTGATTTATTCTTGGATTCCTTCATCTCCGAGCAGCAGCTCCTTCCTCCACTCGCCCAGCTAAGCTAGCCGCCTAGCAGCCTGAACTAGCAAGTAAGCAGCAATATATTACGACTGCTATGCATGGCCAGGACGGGGGCTATTTTTGGTGCGCCAACTGTAGGGAAGATTCCCTTGAGCTCCGGATTTGAGAACACCACAAAGGTGTGCAGCTCCTTGCCACAATTTAGCCATCGACTTAGCTTTTGATCGAACCATAGTTAGATTTTCTTTTGGGTAAGAAGCTAGTTTCTGTTCTATTGCAGGGTCAGCATTTTGATCGGCCGAATTTGGTATGATTCGGCCGAGTTTCCTTTATAGGTTATCGAGCAGGGTTTTGATCGGCCGAGTTGCAGATTGGTCGGCCGAGTTTCCAGCCAATCGGCCGAGTTCCCAGATTGGTCGGCCGAGTTCCAGAAGTGTGAGTAGTAGTTCATTTAGAAATCATTATTTAACTCAATTTAAATTCTTAATTACTTCTATATCAATTAGTATAACTTTTAAACAGTGTAGTACATACAATAGAGTATGTTAGATTCATTGGAACTTGAAATACTTGATATGCTTAATGAAAATGATGAAATTTCCTGTATTATAGTTGCAATGTATTTGATGATTTAAAAATAGATGTTTAGCATCGAAACTGGATAAATGATACTGAATCATGTTTAAGGATGACAAAGGATATACATGTGTTTCAAGTGAATATTCAGAATGTGCAATATGCATGAAATGTGATAATCCTGTTTATATGGTTATATGTTAATCAGTTAATAGACTTAGGTGCCCTAACACCGTAGAACCCCTTTGATAGATCTGCTTCTTAGGGGTGAAACTCGTGTTGCAACATTATCCGTGCTTGTGTCATGGAGACACGAGGACAGAGAGGCAGTGTCCAACAACAACGCGTGCTTGTGTCACGGTGGCACTAGAGAACATGGGGGTTATTGCAACATTATCCGTGCTTGTGTCATGGAGGTAACCCCGTGAGACTCTCCGCCTATGTACTCATGTTAGAGGAGGAGTCTAGAGCACTCAGAGTAGTGCATTGAGGCCGTAGAGCCTATGAGTCAGGCCGGAGAGCCTGGGGTCCTGTGGCAGAGCAGGGTTGGCGTCAGACTTAGCATTTCCCGGGTGTGTCGCTAAGTCTTGTACGGTGGGATCGTAGTTCGCTACGTATCTTTATATGCAGGGTACACTGCATATGATTAGGGCATAATAATAATATAAATTGGTACTCATATAGGATCACAGTAAATTAAAATATTCGAACTTTTGTGCTATTTCTTTATACCTGTTTATCTGTTCAAATTATCTGTTATTGCATGGAAATGTGATTATATTCTGCAAATCTGTTATGTTATTAGAACTACCATGCTTAGTACTGTACTTATGTTAATTTCAATTTATAAACCTGATGAGTTGTTTAGTGATAGCTAAATGAAAGGCTATTCACTGAGCGAGTAGGCTCATACCTCTACTCAAAACATTTTCAGGTCATCAACATCAACAGGAATCTGAAGGATCCTTTCATCCTAACGCTCAGTCTGTAGAAGGTATACGTAGTTAGTAGTTAGAGGTCTCTTAGTCCTTTCCCCTCGATCTTTGGGACATGGTGTGGGTGAGAGAGAGTGTGTATGTGGAATGTGTAAAAGATGTAAATTAACTGTTATATTTTGATTTCTGTTAAACAATGTTACATGCTATAAACTTTGTGTATGTTCTCTAGCCAGTTTAATTGAAATGCTTCCGCAATAGTTTATTATGTTTTAGTTGCAGCAATAATCCGGATATCATTATGAGGTTTTAAGAAAAAAAAAGAGTTCTTATTGATTTGTTTATGTGATAATCCCTCCATCGCTCCCTAATCTCGTGATTAGTGGTTAGTGTGAGATCGGGGTGTGACATCTTGGTATCAGAGCTTAGGTTGAGTACATAGTTACTCAGAGTCCAAGTCAGGGGACGATAAGAGACCAATAGGATTAAGGTTTAGGTGTCTTTCTTCTATCTGTAATTTTCTAACAGGAAGTGTTCTGTTATACTATTATAGATGGTAGGAAAAGGATGTGGTCACGAGAACCAAATAAAGAGCTTAAGTTGAGTCGTTAAGAATCATTAAGGTCAAAAGATAAAGTTATAAGTGAGACAAATAATAAATGATGAGTTTTAGCTCTGGAAGGTCTGAGTGTTTAGATACCCTGGCCAGGTGTCTGAATACTTAGATTGACCAGTATCAAACTACTCTGTCTGTTCTTCTCTGGATGCCCTGGCCAGGTATGCAGAGGAAGGATAGGCTAGAGAGAAAACCCTAGAAATCTTAGGGTTAAGAGATAAGAAATTAATGTAGGAATAAGAGATTACATATAAGATGCAATTCAACTCTTGTCTATTATTGTTTATTTGATTTAAAGATCACTAGAAATGCTTTTATATGCATGCAATGAAATTTTCAGTTTGTAAAGTAAACATGATTCTTTTATATTGTTGTGTCATGAAGTGAATTGTTAAGTGTTTGTTTTCTTAGTACTAAAGTAGACCCAAATTTATGTTTAAATGAGTTTTCTCTGAGTGGATATTCATTCCACATGTTTAAGATTAATAGGGGTAGATTAATCCCGAGTAGCTCTTGGCTTCAGGACTACAGGTTCGGCCTGGTCCGGCTGGCAGGATGCGTTACTGGGATCTAATGACTCCTATTAACAATAAAATAAGAGTAGACTCTGAATGAATTCGACCCGTAACATAGTGAGAATGTATATACACTAGGATGTTTTAACTATGATAAGAAGTCTAAATGTTCTTTTGTCTTGAGAATTAGGGTTTGAGAAGCATAGATCCTAATCGGCCCAAAATAGGGTTTTGATGATACATAAACACAAAATTTGATAAGTAAAGTGTCTTAATAAATGATTTTTAGTATTTTATGTGTAACTCTGATTTATCTCAAATTTGGATACGATTTGGATATATAAAATGTAAACAACATTGGAAAATATCAGAATTTTTGAAGAATGTTCTGACTTGTTTATCGGCCGAGTTTCAAACTCGACCGATCACATTTTCAGAATGATATAGCAGTGTGGTAATTGAATTTTATCTTTTTATTTGTATATACAATTGATCTCAAATTTTAACTTTGCTTGAAAAACACAATTTTAGACACTCTGTTAAATTGGCGTAATTTTTGGATGACTTTTGATCTCTACAGTGAGGGTGTCGGCCGAGTTTACAACTCGACCGAATCTGCTGCAGACTGCAATATAGCAGTGCACTGTTTGATTTTTAATTATTTATTGGTAATTAGAAATGATCTCAAATTTTTACTGGAGGTCTGAAACTTCATTAGGTATAAATATAAAATTTCCAGAATTTTTGGAGCTTCTGTTAGCTATTTAATAAACGAATTACAGAAACTATTGTGAAAACTGAATTTTCAGCCAGTATAATTAAAGTTGAGTGTTGGATTAATATGCTATTGACCCAAGAAACTCAAATTGATTTATATGATCGACCACACACACACAATAATGCTATGATACTGATAAGAACCAAACCCTAGAATGATTAGAGTTGTAGTAGTTCAAGGGATATCACTAGTGATTTAATCTTGAATACTAGTATCTCTGTAAAATAAGACCTTGAGATTTGATCTATGTAAAGTAAACTGGCTTTGATAGTGATCTAGGGTTTTAAGGTAGTTAATCTGAATGGTACATGAACAACATGAAATGACTTAGAGAAAAGAGTAAAACATAAACTTGAAATGTAACAATAAGAAAGTAGCATAGAATGCGGAGTATTATCCGATATATGATCTAAAGATAGCTGATGTAGTTCATGTTTTTAAGACATGGTGTCACTATCTTTATGATGTGACAATAGATTATCACCCTGGTAAAGAGAATGTGGTGGCTGATGCTATCAGCAGAAAGTCAAGTTCAACTGTTAATGCATTCTCTATGGAAGGTTTCAATAGAGACCTGTTAGTAGAAATGTGGAGGTTGAACTTAGACTTAGGGGTGACAACACAAAGTGGTTTGATTGTATAGATGAAAATCAAGCCTATTTCTTATGATCAGATCAAGGAACTACCATAGGGTGATAGTAAGTTAAACCAGATCATGCATGACATGATAAGAGGAAAAGAGACCAGAGTTTAAATTTTTAGATGATGATGTGTTGTATCAGCATGACATGTTGTGTGTACCTTGAGATAGTGAATTGAAAGAAAAGATTCTTATGGAAGTGCATGTATTGATGTATGCTATGCTTTCAGGAAACACTAAGATGTATATGAATCTCAAGTAGTTGAAACGGATGGTCAGATATGCAGAAGGATGTAGCTGAGTATGTGGTTAAAAGTAGTGTGTACCAGTAGGTTAAGGCTGAACCCTAGAAATCTACAGCTACCTTGTAATCTTTTCCTATACTAGTATAGGAATGGGAACATATCACAATGGATTTTGTGATAGGGTTTCCCTAGACACCTAGAGGTTATGACTTGATATGAAAGATTGTGGATAGACTAATTTAGTCTGCTCACTTTCTTCATATTAAGTCAACCTTTGATGTCTCGAAACTTGACTATGATATACATGGATGAAATAGTTAGGTTTCCTGGTAATCAAATTTCAATCATATCATATTGAGATCCTAAGTTCACATCTAGGTTGTGGAAACAGTTGCATTGTGCTTCAGGCACAAAGTTAAGATTCAGTATAACCTTTTCATCTGCAGACGGATGGTCAGTCTGAGAGGACCATTCAGACTCTTAAGGACATGCTGAGAGCATGTGTTTTTCTTTTCAGTGGAAGTAGGGATGAACATTTAAGTCTTATAGAGTTTGCTTAGTGTGAATGTTGAGTTTAGAAATACACAACTGATAATGGTACGGTTTGGGTATAAACCCAGACAATACAGATTTAGTAAACCATTAGATGCATGATTTCAAGATAGTAAGATAGCATTAAAATATGCAAATAAACCTAGTTGCATGCTTCCTGTTATGTTAATGTGTGTGACCTAACATTTACATGAATTGACACGTTTCTCTGAGATATTATTAGAAATTCTCAAGTACTATTAAATATTTGTGTTATGATACATAAATAACTCTTAATTGAGTTATGTGATGCATAAACTAGGAATTTGGTTAATATGCACGTTCTTCGAGAAATTTCAGATAATTGAAAAATAGTACAGATGGTTTCTTATAGGTGAAGTAAATTATTCTTATCGGTGTAATAAGATGTTCAATTACATGAATTCAGTATGTATGTGCCGAAATTGATTTGAGTTTGGGATATTTATGAATTTTTAATCTGCCTGCATGCATGATATAAAGATTACTCAGTAATTACAATGATTTGAAATATACTGCTCTGCCAGTTCTAGAATGATACCATATTGTGATTTGAACTGCAATCAAATAGATGAAATAACGGAAACCCTAAGAGTAGGGTGTTTCCAGTTGACTAGTGAATGAGATAACCCTAAGAATAGGGTGTTGGCATGTGATGAATGAATAAGGCAAAAGAAACCCTAAGGATAGGGTGTTCCATGAATTAAGTATTTTGATATCAATTCTCAGTATGAGATGTAGTGATGTTTAACAGTTAAATTGCATGATTTTATTTTAGTACCAGATTGACATGCATTCTGTTTATTTAAGAATTTTAGTTTGTCTACATCTATAGTATACTAATTTCTCGGTAATTACCATAAATTGAGACACTGTTATAACAGTTCTACAAAGACAATGTTTTGTGGTTTGATCTGAAATCAGATCAGATGTGTCCTAGGTTGAAAGACCAATGCAGATAGTTGATCAGAGGATCAAGAAACTCAAAAATCGTGAGAAACCTTTAGAGAAGGTTTTGTGGAAAAACACAACCTAGAGGAAGCCACATGGGAGTTTTAGGGTTAGATATGCGTAACAAATTTCCTTTTCTCTTTTAGGAATTTCGGGACGAAATTCTTATAAGGGAGGGAGATTGTTACGACCCATATCAGGGTTAGTCAATAAATACCTCGAATTATGTGAAATACCCCAATTAGTGTTGAGTATCAAATTAAATATCATGGTTAATCAAATAAGTTAATATGTGAATCAATAGTTGAGATGAAATCATCTGAGGTATCTAATGACAATTTCAGTGTTAATTGTTGAGTTAATTAAGTTGGGTTAAGTACACACAAATGAGGTTAGTGTTTTGATTAGCTAAGACAATCTAATTAGCATGCTTTCTTGCTATGAGGTTGTATAGAATTCCGTGCTTGAGAGTTTGCAAGAAAAATCACTTGAAACGGACATTCGAGGAAAAAGTTATGATAGTTTTCAGTTTTGGGTCCAATTCTGCAATTTGCCCAATTTCGACTTTATAAATCTTTCTTTCTTTCTATTTCTTCGTTATCTCTTCTAGTGGCAACCGCTTGAGGCTGTAGAGCGGCACTGTAGCCACGATTTTCTGGAGCAGGAGCTCCGTCCAGCGATCGACCTTCTTCTCTTCTTCTACCTTTCTTCTTCTCTTCTTTTTCCTCCTCCCTTTCCCTTCCCTTTCCTTTGGTTGCCTTAGCTAGTAGCCCAGCTACTCTAGCTGCTTGGCCAACGGCCAGCAACAGTAGCTTCTCTTGCACAGCAGCAGCAAGAAGGGATCATGGGGGCACCAGCAACAGGAGAAAAGGGTGATTTATTCTTGGATTCCTTCATCTCCGAGCAGTAGCTCCTTCCTCCACTCGCCCAGCTAAGCTAGCC
Source organism: Alisma plantago-aquatica (assembly GCA_963693085.1). Classification (NCBI taxonomy): domain Eukaryota; kingdom Viridiplantae; phylum Streptophyta; class Magnoliopsida; order Alismatales; family Alismataceae; genus Alisma; species Alisma plantago-aquatica. The sequence goes on from OY856411.1 coordinate 1,098,721,488, forward strand.
GCCTAGCAGCCTGAACCAGCAAGTAAGCAGCAACAGATTCCGGTTGCTATGCATGTCCAGGATGGGGGCTATTTTTGGTGCGCCAACTGTAGGGAAGATTCCCTTGAGCTCCGGATTTGAGAACACCACAAAGGTGTGCAGCTCCTTGCCACAATTTAGCCATCGACTTAGCTTTTGATCGAACCATAGTTAGATTTTCTTTTGGGTAAGAAGCTAGTTTCTGTTCTATTGCAGGGTCAGCATTTTGATCGGCTGAATATGGTATGATTCGGCCGAGTTTCCTTTATAGGTTATCGAACAGGGTTTTGATCGGCCTAGTTGCAGATTGGTCGGCCGAGTTTCCAGCCAATCGGCCGAGTTCCCAGATTGGTCGGCCGAGTTCCAGAAGTGTGAGTAGTAGTTCATTTAGAAATCATTATTTAACTCAATTTAAATGCTTAATTAATTCTGTATCAGTTAGTATAACTTTTAAACAGTGTAGTACATACAATAGAGTATGTTAGATTCATTGGAACTTGAAATACTTGATATGCTTAATGAAAATGATGAAATTTCCTGTATTATAGTTGCAATGTATTTGATGATTTAAAAATAGATGTTTAGCATCGAAACTGGATAAATGATACTGAATCATGTTTAAGGATGACAAAGGATATACATGTGTTTCAAGTGAATATTCAGAATGTGCAATATGCATGAAATGTGATATTCCTGTTTATATGGTTATATGTTAATCAGTTAATAGACTTAGGTGCCCTAACACCGTAGAACCCCTTTGACAGATCTGCTTCTTAGGGGTGAAACTCGTGTTGCAACATTATCCGTGCTTGTGTCATGGAGACACGAGGACAGAGAGGCAGTGTCCAACAACAACGCGTGCTTGTGTCACGGTGGCACTGGAGAAAATGGGGGTTATTGCAACATTATCCGTGCTTGTGTCATGGAGGTAACCCCGTGAGACTCTCCGCCTATGTACTCAGGTTAGAGGAGGAGTCTAGAGCACTCAGAGTAGTGCATTGAGGCCGTAGAGCCTATGAGTCAGGCCGGAGAGCCTGGGGTCCTGTGGCAGAGCAGGGCTGGCGTCAGACTTAGCATTTCCCGGGTGTATCGCTAAGTCTTGTACGGTGGGATCGTAGTTCGCTACGGATCTTTATATGCAGGGTACACTGCATATGATTAGGGCATAATAATAATATAAATTGGTACTCATATAGGATCACAGTAAATTAAAATATTCGAACTTTTGTGCTATTTCTTTATACCTGTTTATCTGTTCAAATTATCTGTTATTGCATGGAAATGTGATTATATTCTGCAAATTTGTTATGTTATTAGAACTGCCCTGCTTAGTACTGTACTTATGTTAATTTCAATTTATAAACCTGATGAGTTGTTTAGTGATAGCTAAATGAAAGGCTATTCACTGAGCGAGTAGGCTCATACCTCTACTCAAAACATTTTCAGGTCATCAACAGCAACAGGAATCTGAAGGATCCTTTCATCCTAACACTCAGTCTGTAGAAGGTATACGTAGTTAGTAGTTAGAGGTCTCTTAGTCCTTTCCCCTCGATCTTTGGGACATGGTGTGGGTGAGAGAGAGTGTGTATGTGGAATGTGTAAAAGATGTAAATTAACTGTTATATTTTGATTTCTGTTAAACAATGTTACATGTTGTAAACTTTGTTTATGTTCTCTAGCCAGTTTAATTGAAATGCTTCCGCAATAGTTTATTATGTTTTAGTTGCAGCAATAATCCGGATATCATTACGAGGTTTTAAGAAAAAAAAAGAGTTCTTATTGATTTGTTTATGTGATAATTCCTCCATCGCGCTCTAATCTCGTGATTAGTGGTTAGTGTGAGATCGGGGTGTGACACAAGGTGTCGCCCACCTAGGGACACTTGTCCAAGGACATTGCCACATGCAAGCATCAAGCACCAAGTGTCCACTAGTGGTGACACAAATGAGGTCAAAAGAGGGTCAAAGGGTCAATGGGCGACACACCCACACCATGGCCGACACACACCCTGGGCGACACACCATAGGCCGACACAAGCACAGGATGACACACACCCTGGGCGACACACCAAAGACCGACACAAGCACAAGCCGACACACCTAGGCTGACACAGGGCACTCTTGCCCGACACAAGGTCCAAAGAAGCAAAGGCAATGCACCACAAGGCCCAATAAGCTCACCCAAGCCCAAAGGAACTCAAGCAATGAGACCAACCCTTCCTCTCAATACTAGAGGAAGCAAGGAGAGGGAGGAACACCTCACAAGGTGGAAAACTTGCCCACAAACCCTAGACTTGGGTTAATTACAAGTAGCACCTCCAGCTCCCAACAAAGCACTAACAAACCCTAATCATCACCAAAGGTGATTAGCAAGCAACAAAGCATCAGGGTTAAGTAAAGAAAATAGGATAAACCCTAAACGGAGGTCAGGGTCCTTACAAACTAACCCTCTACAAGGGATTTTGTCCTCGAAATCCAAAGAGAAAAGCGAGGGATACTTCCTCCTCATATCTTCCTCAAGCTCCCACGTGGCTTCCTCAACACCACGATGATGCCAAAGAACCTTCACAAGAACCAGGTCCTTCCTCTTCAGCTTCTTAACTCTTCTGTTAAGGATCGTCACAGGACCTTCCTCATAGGTCACATCTTCATCAAGCTCAACCTTGACCGGATATATCACTGTTCCTAAATCTGGATGACTTTTCTTCAGCATACTGACATGGAACTCTGGGTGTAACCTGTGCAATTCTGGCGGCAGCTCCAACTTGTAAGCTACCCTTCCCAGACGTGCTATGACTGGGTATGGCCCATATATCTGGGTGCTAGTTTACCCTTCTGACCAAACCTTAGCACACCTTTCCATGGCGAGACTTTAAGATACACTTTGTCACCTACCTGGAACTCCAAAGGTCATCGGCGATTGTCTACGTAAGACTTCTGCCTGTCCTGTGCCGCTTTCAACTGTTGCTGTATCACCTTGATCTTTTCTGTTGTCTGCTGTACTAACTCAGGACCCAAAAGTTGATATTCACCAGACTCATACCAACACAACAATCTGCACTTCCGGCCATATAAGGCCTCATAAGGAGCCATGTCAATGCTCCGCTGATAACTATTGTTGTAAGCAAACTCTATCAAACTGAGATGCACGTCCCAACTGCCTAAGAACTGCAAAACACAAGCTCGAAGGAGATCTTCCAAAGTCTGAATAGTCCTCTCAGACTGTCCATCTATTTGTAGATGGAAAGCATTGCTGAACATCAACTGCGTTCCCAACGCTTTGTGCAACTATTCCCAAAAATGACTCGTGAACTGAGGACCTCTGTCAGAAACTATCGTCGCTGGAACACCGTGCAAATGCACTATCTCATCTACATATACCTGAGTGAGTTTCTCGGCTGTATACGTTGTCTTCAAAGGTATGAAATGGGCAGACTTCGTCAATCTGTCCACTATTACCCATATGGAATCATGATTCCTTGTTGTCCTGGGTAGACCAGCTATGAAATCCATGGTTATATGATCCCATTTCCACTATGGTATCGACAGGGGTTGCAACGTACCTGCCAGCTTCTGATGTTTATCCTTGACTTGCTGACATACCGCACACCTAGCCACGAACTCGGCTACATCTTTCTTCAAGACGGGCCACAATACAAGTCTTTCAGACTATGATACATCTTGGTGACTCCTGGATGCATAGCATACATCGATGTGTGTTCTTCCTCGAGCACTAACTTCCTTAGATCATCATCATCGAGGACCACCATCCTATCACAATAGCAAACTAATCCATCCTCAGACTCATGGAACCCATCACGTTTTTTGCTGCCGAACTCTGATTTGATCAACTGTACTGTATCATATGTTTGTTGTGCATCTTTGATCTGTTATCTAAGTGTAGGCTTGACTTGCATCTGTGTTAAAAGTTCAGCTAACAAGGAAACTTCCATCTACAGATTCATCTACCGCAATGAGACAAACATATCCCGTCTATGGCATACCAGGGAACTCAACTGTGTCTTCTTTGAAGAAAGAGAAGAAGACTTTCGGCTAAGTGTATCAGCTACCATATTTGCCTTACCAGGATGATACTCGATGGTGCAGTCATAATCATTGATTAGCTCCATCCATCGGCGCTGTCGCATGTTTAGCTCATTCTGTGAAAAGATGTATTTCAGATTCTTATGATCTGTGAAGATCTGGCACACTTCCCCGTAAAGATAGTGTCTCCAAATCTTTAATGCATGAACCACTACTGCCAACTCCAAATCATGAGTTAGATAGTTCTCCTCGTGTTTCTTAAGCTATCGCGAAGCAAAAGAAACCACGTGATCTTCCTGCATCAGCACACAACCTAAACCTTTCTTGGAAGCATCGTAGAAAATAACATAGCCCTTCCCAGGCTCTGGGAGTACTAGCACTGGTGCACTAGTCAACTTTTCCTTCAAACTTTGGAAAGCTTGCTGACAATGTTCATCCCAGACAAAAGGTACATCCTTTCTAGTCAACTTTGTCATCAGTAACGCAATCGCACTGAAGTCCTTGATAAACCTCTGGTAGTATCCTGCTAAACCCAGGAAACTACAAACTTCTATCGGCGTCTTCAGCTGTTCCCATTCTGCAACACACTCCACCTTCTTCGGGTCCACTTTTACTCCTTGTGCAGATATCACATGACCCAAGAAAGTTACTTCTTCTAGCCAGAACTCACACTTACTGAACTTGGTGTACAACTGATGTTGACGAAGAAGAGTCAATGCTAGTCGAAGATGTCGCTCATGCTCTTGCTTGTCCTGACTATAGATCAAGATGTCGTCTATAAAGACTACAACAAACTGATCTAGGAACGGATGAAACACTCGATTCATCAAATCCATGTAAGCAGCAGGCACATTGGTTAGCCCAAACGGCATAACCACAAACTCAAAGTGACCATACCTCGTCCTAAAAGCTGACTTTGGTATGTCATTTGCCTTAATCCTCAACTGATGATATCCGGACCGTAGATCGATCTTTGAAAACACTGTAGCACCACACAACTGATCGAACAGATCATCTATCCTCGGTAATGGGTACTTGTTCTTGATCGTGACCTTGTTCAACTGTCGGTAATCCATACATAACCACATCGATCCATCCTTCTTCTTAACGAACAACACTGGAGCTCCCCAAGGCGACATACTCGGTCGGATGAAACCTTTCTCCAACAACTCTTGTAACTGCTTCGTAAGCTCTGCCATCTCCACTGGAGCCATCCTATACGGTGTCTGTGCAACTGGCTGCGTTCCTGGAACCATATTGATCTCGAAATCAATCTCTCGGGGTGGAGGAACACCAGGGAACTCATCAGGAAATACATCGGTAAACTCTCGGACAACTGACACCTCTTCAAGGCTAGGACCTTTCGCCTTGGTATCTACAACGTGAGCTAAGAACGCCTTACATCCTCATTGTAACAACTTCTCTGCCACCATAGCTGACACTAGACATGTCGGAAGAATCTTCCTATCTCCTTGAAAGACCCACTTCTCTCCGTCATCATCAAACACTGCCTGCTTGGAACCACAGTCCAAAACAACCTTATACTTCTCTAAGGTATCCATCCCAAGGATCACATCGAAACCATGCATATCAAGTGGTATAAGAACCACTTCTATACTGTGTCCCAAAAAAGATAAGACACAAGATGGACACTCTTCTCGAAGCATCGAGGAACCATTAAGAGGGGTTTCTAACAACAAGCTATCCTTCTTACAACTAACAGGTAAACGATAGTTTTCAAGCATATTATAGGCGATAAAAGAGTGTGTAGCACCTGGGTCAACCAGAACAGATATAAAACAAGAAGAAGACATATCGGAATGAAATAACTCCATTTGACCTGTCACCACTTGTGGGTTGACTATCACCTCTGGCTGTCTCATAGCATAGAATCGAGTCGTTGCTTGCTGTCCATGTCCTCTGCTTCCTTGAGCAGACGATCCCGCTTGTGACGCTTGACTGTGTCCTCACCCCTTGCTACTAATGGGCTGCTATCTATTTGACCCTTGTTGATTCTTCCTTGGCTGCTGTGTCACTTCAACATCTCTATTCGGGTAGTTGAACCTGAAATGCCCGATCTGACCACAAAGATGGCATGACCTATCTTCAAACCGTAGCCTAGATGGCCCTGTCACTACCACAGAAGCTGTACTATGTGCCCTTGATGGTGAAGAAACATAACCTCTTCCCTTACTCGGAGACCACCGCGATGGTACACTAGAACCTCTCAGCATAGAAGGTGCTGAAAATCTTGGCTTCTTGAAGCCACCAAACCTCTATCCCTAGAACTGAGCAGGCCTCTTCTTAGACATGGATTCTCTTTTCTCCCTAACTGACCGTTCAGTCCTCCGGATAGATTCCACAAACGTAGAGAATCGCTCTCGGTTCTCCAACGCGGAAACAGGTGTTGTCAGCTCATCACTTAGACCTTTCTCAAAGCATCTGATTCGATCTTCATCTGTTGCTCCCATGTGAGAACAAAACCTCAACAGGTCCATGAACTTGGCTTCATACTCGGTGATGTTCATCGTTTCTTGTCGCAGGCTCTCAAACTGACTGATCTTCCCATCTAGATACGTCTTCGGAAAGTATCTACTGACGAACTCGCGCCGAAAAACCTCCCAACCGATCGCCTCACCAGGTCGCTTCTCCTCCTAGATGGTCCACCAATGACCAACACTACCCTTCAGGAGGTAGACATCATGCTTTACTTTATCTGCTTTGGGGATGTCGAGGATCCGAAAAGCCTTCTCAAGACTTGTCAGCCACAGATCTGCATCCACTGGATCAGCCGTCCCAGCATAATCCGAAGCTCCGACTCAGCGAAGCTGCTCAAAGGTCTTCCCAATACCCGATGTTTCACCATGGGGAGCATGTGCTCTCGGCGGAGGCACTGGCAATTTTTCTACCATGAGATTCATCGTAGCCGTCATCTTCCCCATAAGCTGTTGGTAGGTAGGGTTCTCGAGAATGGCTAGGTCAAGTTGGGGGACCTCAGGCACCCGATCTTCATGTGTCTGCCCTATAGCTCCATCAACTGATGCAACATCGCTGTTCTCAACAGTATGTTCTTCATGGTTTCCAGACATCTTGGCTTTTCTTCTGCTGAGGGCAGAAGATGATGGTAAGAAAATCTGGAAAACTCACAAGAATAGACACAACCTAGTCCTAAATCCCTATAGACTCAGCGAACCTAGAGCTCTGATACTAAAAACTTGTGGCAACACATCCCACTATCACACAGACAACGAGGTGTTACGCGAAAACGTGTGGAAAACACCATAAACCACAAATTACCAAAAACACAGGTTAATTAAAACCGATTGCAGAAAATAGATAAACTAAGAAACTATTACATTCCGATCCACATCCTGTAAGAAAATAGGTCATATAAACATTTACAAGCCTTGATACGTGTTCACAGCTTAGGAGATCAACTGTCCTGTCATCACATGAGTTCATCACATGTTTATACATACAGAACGGACCACATCCGGCCAACAACAGGATATATAAAACGTCATTGGCTATACATCGTGAAATAACTTCAAAACACCTCCAAGGACCTGAGAGTACTAGGATGACTCTAAGACTCTACTACAAACGACCAAAACAATAGCATGTCCATCTCTTGCCTTCTACTGCTCTTCTTACTGCTCGACCGCAACTCCACGACCACCACCACGTCTAGCTCGAACACCTAAAAAGGTTATAAACCAACGGGGTGAGACACACAGTCCCAACGAGAAACATAACTCCCCGCCGAAACTATAAAACCAAAGGAAGATTAAAGCAACAACAACAGATAACTGGTAAAGGTATACAAGAGCAGTCTATATAGCGAAGCTATTCATACCATCAGGCTTACCAGATGTACGGGGGGCATATAACCAAGTAATTCTTTATGGAACATGATTAACAAGATAAGATTTATAAGATCTTACCTTATAACATAAGGAACATATAAGTAACTACAAGTATAACGAGATTAACTACACAAGCAAGACCTCAACCAATGTTTCGTGTTTTGCCTTAAATAATAAATACTATTCGGCTGGATTACGTATTATTATGCCCTGAGGAAGTGAGCCGTACCGCTCAGATCCAACCGACGGCTACGAAACCCGGAGTCGGTGCCATACAAGGTCAATGGAAGAGCCGAACTCCACGACCTCTCTGCCTCGTGGTCAGTGCACGATTACAATACAAGTAGGACCGCAGTCTCATGCTTAAGTGGCCTCAGCTACAGGGTCAGCTCCCGCAGGCTACCCTCTACCTAGCCCGCCTTGGTACAGGTCTCGACGCTAGTGAAACTGAGCCACGAGCCTGTTCACCGTGCTCTGAGCCATGAATGCATTCAAGCTCCCATATCACATATCCTGAGCCATGGGCCTGTTCACCATGCTCTATACATATCCTGAGTCTGCAACTGTATCTTCACTTGAATCCTCACTATTTTAGGCTAGGAGAAACCTCACATATTCAACAATATGCGCTCCACGTTAACCCACAGGAGAACCCGTTTCACCATCACCAGCTCCTGACGATGATGGATCTATGGTCAGGGCAAACTACATGATATGTTCCACTGTGATTAGTTAGTATATTTTAAGTGGATTGTTGAGGCAACCAAGTTGTAACACATGCATAACATGAAACTACATTATTATTACCATCATCATGTTATTCCGGGATTTCAATCCCCCATCACAAGAAACCACTGCCTCAACATGCAATCTCATCACTTGGGATATCAATCCCAGATCATCATCAGAGGATAACACCTCAACTAGGCACTTAGCCAAACTCAGGTCTTCATACCAAAACACATATATCATCTCATCATCAAGAGTAACCATCAAGCAGTGTTACTCAAACATATATACCTCATAGCCCTTTACCTGGCTATGCATCTGTACCGGCATGGTTAGTATGCACAATCATCATGGATTGATAGAAGAATCATATTATCAATCATATGAAACATATATGCTTTATCATACATTTCTCAACCTGTGATCATAGACATAGGTCATATTATCAAGCAAAGTATCTTACATGCTTACCAGTCCTCATCCTTATACATGTAATCGAGATGATCATAAACACATGTCAAGTTACATAGATATAATCTACTACCTCAATTACTATCAAGTGTCTCGAGGGTCATCATCATAAGCCAAACGTGTTTGCATAAGCAAGGACTAGCATATCAGTTTCCATATAAGGAACAAGATCCTCACTAGAAGCGCCCACTACCCTCACCAAAGGTAGTATCGGGCAGGGCACTCTCCCCTATCGTCCAAACACTTCTCCCACATATCGGCCAAACAAGTTAGCCACAAAATGGTCAAGCACACATCAAGGTATCAGGCTACCACATATATCGGGCAACAGGGAACCAAGCCATATCGTGTACTCATGTGCATCGCGCAACACATGTCGTGCACCACAAGTCATGCAACGCTACGTCGGGTGTCAAGGGTACACAACCACAAAGCCTATCGGGCAACTGAGCCTATGGGTGTGTCGTTCATCAGGTGTAACGGACATCCATATGCAATAGCTAGGGATACCAGGTGACACTCTGTCGGGCATCACGACTAAGTCATGACGCCTGACACTAGCTAGCCACAAACTTCAAAACATCCAAGGTATGGACACAAGGCTACCACCTGAACCAGGCATGTCGGGCAGAGGACACAACCATGTGTGACGCCTGACACACAAGGGTAGCGACCAACATTATACTCATCTAGGTGTAACGACCAGGGCACAACCTCAAATGACAGCAAGGAGAGCATGTCGTCCATCTAGCTAACCTCATCTATCAGCCAACACACAAGGCCAGGGCCAGGGGAGACACCCACCACAGAACTAGCTAGCACAGCTTCACAACATCAAGGTATAACGAGGTTAAGTGTGTCGGGCAGGGTACTTTCATGGTGTGATGCCCGACACAACAAGGCAGGAGCCTGGTGTGACGCCCGACACAACACCACAACAGGTCGACCAAGGTTCTAGCCAAAGAAGGATATCGGGCAGCATCAACCTCAAGACTATATTGACCAAGATGCAACTCCACAAGGTCGTCATCAACCTCAAGCACAAGGGCACCAAAACCCTAATGGATCGAGAAGAAGGCTCACCTCTCAACAACCAAGAGAGAGGGGTCTTGCCTAGCTTCTTATCACCAATCTGGCAACACAAGGACCAACCCTAACAAAGGTCCACAACCACTACAAAGCTCACCTCTCAAATCCATGGTGAGAGAAGGGTGTTTCTCAAGCATCTAGAACACAAGCTCACCTCTCAACTCAAACGAGAGAGGAGTATTGCTCATATTACTAGAGTTTAAGCTCACTCCTCAAGACCAAGGAGGGAGAGGGGTGTTTCTCAACAAGATACCCTAGAACAAGGTTTGGCCAACAAGAAGCAACTAAGTAAGAAACTGAAGTAGCAACATGCATAACTGATTATGACCATAAGAAACATACAAGAACATAGAAGAGGTAGTATAGTTTAGGAGTTATGTAACCCGCCTTAAGCAAGCTCCAAGCTCCTAGCTCCCAGCTCCAAGAACCACCACAAGAAGGAGAGCAAGGCACTCTAGGGTTCGGCCACCACTAGAGGAAGAAGGAGACTCCAAGAAGGATCGACCACCAAGCTTGCAAAGGAAAAAGGGTGACATGCACCAAGGAGAGGGAGACTAAGGAACTAAAGGGATCGTTAGCAAGGGAAAGGGAATGCATATATAGGAAAGGATGGAGGAGAAACCAAGGAAAGACAAGGCAAGGTGTCACCCACCTAGGGACACTTGTCCAAGGCCATTGCCACATGCAAGCATCAAGCACCAAGTGTCCACTAGTGGTGACACAAACGAGGTCAAAAGAGGGTCAAAGGGTCCATGGGCGACACACCCACACCATGGCCGACACACACCCTGGGCGACACACCACAGGCCGACACAAGCATAGATCGACACACACCCTGGGTGACACACCACAGGCTGACACACCTAGGCTGACATAGGGCACTCTTGCCCGACACAAGGTCCAAAGAAGCAAAGGCAACACACCAAAAGGCCCAACAAGCTCACCCAAGCCCAAAGGAACTCAAGCAATGAGCCCAACCCTTCCTCTCAACACTAGAGGAAACAAGGAGAGGGAGGAACACCTCACAAGGTGGCAAACTTTCCCACAAACCCTAGACTTGGGTTAATTGCAAGTAGCACCTCCAGCTCCCAACAAAGCACTAACAAACCCTAATCACCACCAAAGGTGATTAGAAAGCAACAAAGCATCAGGGTTAACCAAAGCAAATAGGATAAACCCTAAATGGAGGTCAGGGTCCTTACAACATCAATCAATCAAATAAAATTCTGAGAATGTAGAAAGGATCAACAATTGATAAGGAATTGAATGCAATAACAATATTAAGGGTTCAAGTTATAAAACCTGCCTCCAATTGAGCTTCAAAGCTTGAAGCTTCATGTAAAAAATGGTGGATGAAGATTTTGCAACTCCCCCTAGACTCGTGCTCAAGCTTTTGGGTGAAAAGATTGGCTAGGGTTGAAGATGGAGTGAAGAAAAGAAGAAATCAAGCATTGTTTTGTGATTTCCACCATGCATTCAAGGTGAAAGAAGGTCAAGAAACTTACCAACAGGTTGGGGCTCGTTCTCCTCTTTCTCCCAAGCTCCCAAGGTCGTTTTTCAAGCAAAGGGTGGAAGTGAATTTGAAATTCCCCCTTTACTCTATAGATAAATGAGCTTATATGCAATTTCTATTAAAAATTCAAAAAGGAGAGAGAAAGTAGGAATTATTTCCCCCATATCCTTACCACTTGCCCCCTTATCTTCCTTAGGGATGAGGCTATCCTCTTTGCCTCTTATTCTTCTCAATTATCCACAATTTAAAGAAAAGCAAATTAAGCACCTTAATCCATTTAATAGTAATATCCATAAGTGAGTGGATATTTCTTTTTCTTATAATAATGTGAGTGGGTTTTTCACCTCCTTGAGATATTTCGTGTCCCTTTCAAAGCACAAGAACTTCCACTCTTAATAAAATTCAACCATCTCGTTTTTGGTTGAAGGCCCTTCAATTATTTTATTTATTTGTGAATTAAATGGGAGTAAAGTTCCAATTATGCTTAAATCTTGACTATTTTAATATCAAGATTCTCTCTCCTCCAAAGTAATTCAAATGAGGCGCCCCTCTCATTTTATCTTCTCTTCATGATGCCAAGAAACATTAGGGACCCTCTAGAAGTGGTATTTTGCATATTGAACCCTGGGTTTTGGGTAAATTACACATTACACCAAAACTAGGTTTTAATGTACAAACATTGCTTTATCAACTCTTTCTTGGTACTCAGGCTACCACTAGCCATACCTATGCATCATCTTCATTATCATGATTCTTCAACACATGAGTAACATATTATCATGCACAATTTGCAATTTAACCCCTCAACTTGGGTAATTTGCACTTTAGTCCAACACAAGCAAAACATTATTTTCAACATAGTTCAATATGGACTAAAATTGAAATATAAGTTCCTCTTGGACCTTAATTACTTTTCAAGAGATAAGATCAAGCATATAATCAACTTTATTAAGTAAAACATCTAGGGTTAAGCATAACCCATGTCAGGGATGTTACAAATTATAAAACCCTAATAAGGATTTCATACCCGAAATCTCAGGAAAAAGGAGAGATAATTTTTAATCATTTATCATACCATCAAGTCTCTACATAACTTATTAATGTCATAGAGATACCATAGATCTTTAATCCACACACAGTTCCTTCCATTATTTCAACCTTATCAATGTTTATGTTTATGTAGAGCATAAACCCCTAACATATGATGTCCATATTATTTTAGGTAACTAGATTGATTTCATAGTTGTCTAATATAGGTAACCAACATAATTACCCTACTTTGGTATTCATCATATGTATTGAGAACACATCTCATCCTTATCATGTTCGATTCCCTGTTGTTACCACTAAGGGTACACATGCACAAAGTATTTCTTTTACTTTAGGACATTGCCTGTTCCATATATCATTATCTTGGAACCAAAGTCCAAAGCAAACTGATACTTTTCCAAGTATCCATCAACGGATTATTTCTAATCCAAGTACATCAATTGTCATAATACTTACTTGATTTTCATGTAAATGAAAGGAAGGAACACAAAGTAACATACTCCTATCATCACCCAAGATTGTTTATCAAAGGAGAAACATATATATTTAACAAAGGTAATCCACTCAGCAATCATTTATTTGTTTGGGAAAGTTCACTTAGCAAACCCTATGCGGTTGGAAAAATTCACTTAGAAATCCCTATGTAATTGGGGAAATTCACTCAACAGCTCCTATGTAATTGGGAAAGTTCACTTTTAGCAATTCCTATTTAATTGGGAAAGTTCACTTAGCTCTTCCTCATTGGTTGGGAATGTTCACTTAGCTCTTCCTTATTGGTTGGGAATGCTCACTTAGCTCTTCCTCATTTGGTTTCATTACACTCACTAGATTGTTTCAGAATGACTACTTAATCAGAGTAATCAGAAAGATAACAATCTAAGAGTTTCATACTTTCCTTATCTCAAATAATCATATACCTGGCCAGGGTATACAAGTATTGAGATTAGGTATTATGAACCTTATTTGCTATCATATTCCTCACTTTTCATATCATTATACACACAAGATTTTTTATTCTTGAATTTTCTTCAGGCATCACTTCTATATCTCATCTTTTAACACACAAATAAGGGAGATTATAAAACATTTTAAGGAACACTGAGTAAGATGTAAGTTCTAATTTCCCTTGTGTCCCTATAGGACTAGTCAGAGGGAGTTCAAAAACAACTACTTTCTTATTTTTAACACATAGAATCATGAAATGAAATATCAGAATGAATCTATTTCATCTGACATGCCACAACCCGAGGGTTGACTATTGCATCAGATTGATTCATTGCATAGATCCTCGTAGTTGCTGGTTGTTGACCTTGTGCTTGATTATTAGGTGTTGATGAACCAGCTTGGGACGCTTGTTGTAACGACCCACACTTTTGAGTGTCTAAAAGACCTTAAAGTCACATATCGTTAATCATATACTCCAGGATCAGATTCATGAAATAATACAAAATAGTAAACAATTTCCATTAATGATCAAATATTTACATGTTTAGATAAAAAGCTCCTCTAAGGAATTACATAACTTTTAAATAGAATTAACTTTTATAGGTGTAAAGATAAACCATTAAGACTAAACCTTTATGATTAAACTATAGTGTCTTCAACATCTCTATCTGTACTCTCATGTCCACGAATCAAGTATATCTAATACCTAAAATGCCGACAAACAAATACACGATCAGTATATTTCTATACTGGTACGTGGGTTCAAACAATAATCACAAGTAACATATAAGAAAACATCTTTATCTTGCATATAAGAATATAAACTTGCTTTCATATTCTAACCCATATCTGGTCAACTACCTCAGGTGTAATCACTGTCCCTCCGGGGCTCATGTGCATTACCCTTAAGATCATTCTAACCCAGGGTTCAGAATACTATTATTTACTTTACATGATACTCATATGCACTTTATAGTTTGCAAGAACAAAATAAACAAGCAAGCAGTTTATTTGTCGTTCAATCTCATCGAGAAACCTCGGCAATCTCAGAATTCGATACATGTATTCATAAGCGTAACCACGTACCTTATGTTATTGTAGAAACTATGCAGAACATCATATGCTTTACGAGTGTATCTAAACATCCAAGCAACCAAGCATACAATCCACAGTATCTGAAACATACATACTACATATGTGTCACCATGTATTCACATTATATTACTTAGATCTAGATGTGCTCCTAAACTAGGGTTTAGGGTTATCTCATGTTTGGACTAGGGATTAGGGTTACCAACTCTAATCAGATCATATTATGGTTTCTAAGATTACAAACTCTGCTATGCATGTTAGGTTAAACCCTGATTAGAATCTTAAGCATATTAAATTACCTGTGACATCTAAATCACATTACTAACATTAAGATCATAGTAAGATGTCCATGTTGGTTGTAAAACCCTAAAAAATATGAATAAGATTACTAATCAAGAATCATCCATTATTCATCATTATCATGGATTTTCTTATTAGACATGACAAGATCAGGTAATAACTCAATATAACCAAATCTAATCAATTAAGCATCATATTAACCTAAATCTAGGCTTCCTTTATACTAATCACATTAACACATGCATAGTATATACTTTTAGAACATGAAGCATAATTAGACTATAAAACTATTTTATTCAGATCCCTCTCATTCTCCTGAGTAACTTTCATATATCACTTATTTTCATCTGATCTTTCTAGTAGTTTCTATGATTTTTTTGCAAGTTAATCATTATTTGACAAATAGAACGCTGACACGTCAACACTTACCTATTATTCATTTTCTTTTAGTTGGGCCGGCCAGGTTGACAAAACGACACTCTAGCCCCTACTTCTTCAGTGTCCACGCAAGGGTATATGAGTCATTAAACTCTAACCCATCCCCTTCCTTGGTTCCGATTCCTGGAGTACGCGTCTGCTGCGACGGACCCATTTGCCGACGCCACCCTATGTGCCCTGCCATCCAGTGGCCATTGCGCCAACCCCCACAGCCGCTCCTTGATGCGGAGTTGTGTTAGCAACTACCTTCATCAATACCGACTCCTATCCTTCCTCTCGTTGCTTCAACATGACAGGGAACACCCCGACGGGATTGGGCTACAGGTGGTGACTAGGTCCTCACCGCCGCCTAGAGACCTCACCGCCTATGTCCACGCAACCCAAATGCCTCCCTAAGCTCCTCTACCACTGGTAGTCTTCCCCAACCTCTCATTACATTGGGCTGCCGCACACATATCAATGCCAACAACGCACCCCTCGTGACCCTGCGTGCGCAGTCACGCCGCACGGATGTCGACGCGGACCAGCGTCCACACCTACTCACAGACGAAGGTCATCTCTGCCTTCGTGGGTCACCCTCCCTCCGCGCACGCATGTGATCTCCTATGTGCACACATCGCAGGTGCCCTGGCTACGTCTGCTATTGCAGACGACGAACACCAGCGAGGCCCTAACGCCTGCCCGCCTCTTTGCCGCTATCACTTGGTTTGATTAGTCCGTAGATCACCGTTGCTGATCCCCTCTCTCTTCTCCCTCACTAGTTGTTGCGCAGCCCACACCTTCAGTCCGCCGACCAATGCCCTTCCATAGCATGGCACCTGGGTTTGTCGGAGAACAGAGTCCACGACTCTCCTTCTACTTTGGCTCGACCGATATGTTCCCATAATGTTATGACCCATAACTAAGTTAATTAATAAGTACCGTGATTAGTGTGAAACACTTTGATTAGTGCTAAGTACCCTGTTAAATATCATGGTTAATCAAGAAAACCTAAGATGTGAATCAATAGTTGAGATTGAATCATCTGAGGTAACTAATAACAATTTCAGTGTTAATTGTTGAGTTAAGTTAAATGCCAAGATGCAATTGGTGATTTGACCAGTTGTGACAAGATACTAATTGTGATTTCTTGCTTCGAGGTCGTAGTGGATTCTGTGATCGAAGTTTTGCAAAAAAAAATCATTTGATTCGGACCCTCGAGGCAAAAGTTATAGCCTTTTCAGTTTACTTGGACCTAATTTGCAAATTTCCCAAAGTTAGGCTATATCTTTTCTTTTATTCTTCTATTTTCTTCCTTATCCCATTTTCCCTTCACCCTATAGATTAGAACAGCCGCTAAGCCGCGCTTGACCTGCAGCAGGAGGCGGACGGCGATCTAAGGGGTGATTTTTCCTTGAGCCCTAGTTCCGACCAGCAACGCCACCATCACCCTCTCCTTTTCCTTCCTCCATTCTTCCTCTACCTTGGCCTAGGGCAGCGTCCTACCTGCAGCCGTATCGTAGCATAGAGCTACGGCCAGCAGCCATGACCTCTCCTGGGCGTGGCCACCACCAAGGAACGAAGCTTTGACCTCAGCTTTGAGGTCCGAGCAAGCAATCACATCACATCACCTCCATTTGCGCCACCTGTGCCTAAGCAGCAAGGGGCGACACCCCATCCAGTTCTTGCAACAGAAGCCGCTGCGCACGACCAGGGAAGCCGCCTAGGGCATGCCTAGTAGCAGGGAAAGCTTCAGGTGAACTTCAATTTCAAGGTCCCTCTGTGAATCTGCAGCCATTAGTTCGATTTAGCAATTAATTGAAGCTCAAACGTCAACCTGGATTAGGCGTACGTTTGCTGTGAGCAACACGGCCGTGAACAGTATAAACCCAAGGAAGAAGACAATATAAATCCTCCCAGAAACAGGCTCTGGACGCATTTCCGGAGGAATTCGGATATCCTAAATTGCTGTGAGTAGAGTTTCATTCATTTATCATTAATAAACTCAGGCGTTTGAATAATTTCTGTTTTGTGCGCGAATTACGCTGATAACAGCGTTATCAGGCGTAGGGCAGCGTTTGGCGTCGCCCGACTTTTTATTTCATAAACTGCTTCTAGACGTTGTTATATGATTAAATTTAGCATTTGACCAGTGTGAATTGAATCAGTGAATTTATATGGTTCATCGGAACCTATATTGTTCAGTGTGAACGTTGAAATTAGAAATACACGCCTGAAAATGGTACGGGTTGGGTATAAAGTCAGACAGTACATATTTTAGTAAATTAGCAGATGCATGATTTCAAAGAAAGTATGATAAAATAAAAATATGCAAATAAACCCTAGTTGCATGCTTCCTATTATGTTAATGTGTGTGAATTAATATTTACATGAATTGGCACATTTCTCTGAAATGTTATTAGAAATTTTCAATTATTGTTATAAATTCATGTTAAGATACGTAAGTAACCCTTAATTGAGTTATGTGACGCACAAACCAGGATTAGGGTTAATGTGCACGTTTTTCGAGAAATTTCAGAGAATTGACAAATGTTACGTATGAATTCTCATTTGTTAAGTAAATTACTCTTAGCAGTGCACTAAGATGTACGATTGAATGAATTCAATATGCATGTGCCAAATTGACTTGAGTTTGGGATATTTATGAATTTTAAATCTACCTGCATGCATGATATAAGGATAGGGTGTTGCCATGTGATAAGTGAATGAGGTAACTGAAACCCTAAGGATAGGGTGTTCAATGAATCATGTTATGGTGATATGAAAGGTCTCGATATGAGATGTGGTGATACTTAACTGTTGAATTGTATGTTTCTAGTGCATTTAACTTTATATGCTTGTTCTCTCTGAGTTGATATCTACATACTGCATGGCTTCTTATTTTCAATACATATCTCATAAATTGCAGGTGATGAGATATGACATGCCCTAGAAAGGGATGTTACTGAGACATGATATATGTTGAATACATGAGTTATGATGTTTCTTATGATATGATATGGCAGGCCGTGTGAGCCTTGTGAGAAATGTTAAATGAGTTATGATTTCTGTTTAAAATGTACCTATAATGTTAATGTTAGACTTAGGTGCCCTGAACACCGTAGAACCCCTTTGGGAGGTCTGCACCTTAGGGGTGAAACTCATGTCCAACATCAACCGGTTGAGTAATTCTGGTGGCACGAGGGTTGATAGGGTTATCCAACACCAACCAGTTGAGTAATTCTGGTGGTAACCCAGTGTTGACTCCCTGCGCCTGTGTGCTTAGGCTAGAGGAGGAGTCCAGAGCACTCATGGTGAGTGCAGAGAAGGCCAGAGAGCCTATGGGCTGGAGAGCTCATGGGTCCTGTAGCAGAACAGGAGTGGCAGTCAGACTTAGCATTTCCCGGGTGTGTCGCTAAGTCTTGTACGGTGTGGCCATAGTGCACTGCGAGTCTCTATGCAGAGTACACTGCATAGATCAGGGCATAAGCTAAAATATGATCATATAGGTTCATAGAGTTCCTTATAAATGAAAGAGTTAAGGAAGACTAGAGCATAGTCTTCTAGTAGTTATTCTTTGGATGCAATATTTACATTCTTTGTTATTTCAATTATATTGTTTTAGAACTGCTCAGTGTAGTATTTCTTGTATATTAATCTGAATAATAAACTTGACGAGTTGTTTAGTGATAGTTAAATGAAAAAATATTCACTGAGCGAGTAGGCTCACTCCTCTACTCAAACATTTTCAGGTCAGCGACATTTCCAGGAATCTGAAGGATCTTACCACCCTAGTCAGTAGAAGGTATATGTAGTTAGTTAGATAGTGGTCTCTTAATCCTTTCCCCTCGGTCCTTGGGACATGGTGTGGGAAAGAGAGAGTATGTATGGCGAATGAGTAAAAGATGTAAATTAACTGTTATGTTTTACTTTATGTTAAACAATGTTACATGTTGTAAACTCTGTTTATGTTCTCTAGCCAATTTAATTGAAATGCTTCTGCAATAGTTTATTATGTTTTAGTTTACATCAATAATCCGGATATCATTACGAGGTTTTAAAAAGAAAAAGTTCTCAGTGATTTGTTTATGTGATAATCCCTCCGTCGTGCCCTAATCTCGTGATTAGTGGTTAGTGTGAGATCAGGGTGCGACACATACTCAGCGCGACCTCACCATCAACCCGAAGATCCATCTTCCCTTGCATGGCTTCTCCACCTGAACCTGGCCGTCGGGCTAGGGGGTGTCTGCCTAATGCTGGCAGGCCTCCCTACCTCACCCCGTCCTCCCCTTCCTCGCTACCATGGAGGTGGAGCCTTTGTCTGGGGTCACCACTTCGAAAGATGCCTACCCTCCCTTGAGAACCATGACAGCAAGAGGGATCTCCCTCACAGTGTTGTGCAGTGAGGGCACATACGAGAAAGGGGTGGATAGGAGTTGATGTTCTGTGGAGGACTTCCACCCATTGTTTACTGCTCTCAGACTTTAAGGTCTGGGATTATCGGTGCCCTACTAAGTGCCTTATATAGATCCTACAAAGAAACCCTAACATTTAGGGGGAGGAAGAAAGTCCTGGAGAAATAAGTATTGAGGGGCAGCCCAACCCAAAGGGAATTGGGTTTCCTTTCCCCTTATGTCAAGGATATACCCCTCTCTTAATGTTTCTTTAGTTTCCTTGATCTTATCTTTATTGCATAACCAAGTTGTGAAAAGGCAAGATATTTGACGGTGCCTTTTATTATTCCTTTCCAATGGTAATTGGACTCCTTTCCTATTGAGAGTCCTAACAACCATGTAATAATCCCATATTTATCTTATATTCATATTATCCTTCAAAATACTAAAAAGACAACCCAAGGTAACACTATTTGGTATCCCAACCATCACGGTTCCAATAATAGAAAGATAAGTATTCCTTTAACTATCTAACACATTATAAACTTTATTCTCCTTTGGAAAACGTTTATCAATATCCAAAAGTCATTACTATTTATTAATGCGTGAATTCCTTTTATCTATTTGTCTTGTGCCAAAAGCACTTGTGCAACAAAGGAAATTATCATTATTATTCCACCAATAAAATCATTGAGGAATTATCAATTTAATTCATGCATCATATTTTATATTCAATTTTACCAAAATTTGAGGATATTACATTCACCCCTCCTTAAAAGGAATTTTACCCTCAAAATTCACACATAGTAAGCTTAAGGTGAATGAGAACTCATCTTAGTTTCAAGTCTTAGGGTTAGTACCCTATGTAGACATCTTTAACAACTTTTCTATAGTATAGCAAATTTTATCTTATTACTAAGATTGGCACCTGAATCTAAATTCAAGTATATCGGCATCTTTTGTATACACATCTTATCATTACTTGATGATTTCATTATCATTGATGATTTCATTATTACTTGTTGATTTCTCTTTTCACCTATGTTTCCAACCTATTATCCATTATTTCGCATAAGGGTGAGGTAACACCTCTAACCTTAGGTCAAGTCCTCACACATTAAAAGTAGGATATTCATCCTCGTTATCTCAATTTTTAAGCATAACATGTGTCTATCCAATCTCCCTCTCTCATAATGAGATGAAATAAGCATTTGACTGCAGCCCAAACACAAAGTTCATTTCATTCCAAGAGTGGAGATGGTACATCCACACATTACCTTTCAATTTCACATATTAAGTTGAATCATACTCGGTATGACTCTAAACTTACTTGTTCTTAATTATATAGCATTCTTAAACCCCATGAAGTCAAGTGTCCCTTTTCTTACTCTTAGGTTAGGGCACAACTTCTCTCAAGTTTTCATGACTTCCTATATTTTTTATATTTACATCTCATGTATCATTATGAGCCTTAGCCAAATCCTCGAGGTCTCTAGGGGTATATGTACTTTTGGAGTGATCTCATCCTTATGCATCAAGAGAGTGCCTTTCACATTCACCCATTAGGCTACATGATCATCATGGAGGTAGCTAATCTCCTAAGACATGGGCCTTGGGAAAACTCAGGTGTTACCTCCCGACCACATCGTCTTGTGCATTCAGAGCACAATCAACTCCCAAACCCTCGGTCATATGTACCTCTAATACACCCTACTTGACCCTAGGATTGCATTAAGACTCTACCCTCCCTAAGAGTTTCTTTTGAGATGTCACATCTTTTAAGCACATTATTCTCTTATTTAATTCTTTAACCCGGATTGCCTCCATCTCTCTCTTTTGAGTACACATAATGCAGTGTCATCCCATCATTGGGCTCGGGCCACCTTCCCTCTAGGGCTTGGTTCCATGTCGGTCTTCCCTCCTGGGCTTGACCTCTGTGATCTTCCCCTCCAGGGGCTTGATCCTAAACAGCTGCATTGTGGACTTAGGCCACCTTCCCTCCTGGGCTTGGTGCCTGCCTGGTCTTCCCTCCTGGGCTTGACCATTTCATGACCTTCCCTCCTGGGCTTGGTCGTCCACTTAGGCCACCTTCCCTCCTGGGCTTGGTGCCTTACTGGTCTTCCCTCCTGGGCTTGACCAGTTGTGTCACTCAGAGTTGGCATCCTTGGGTTCAAAGAATTTAAGTATTTTCATTTTTATATCTTTAACTCTTCACTCCTCTAGGTGAGGATTAAGGTTATCTAAATACTTAAATACATTTATTCACTTACCTTTTAAGGGAAAGTCCTAGCCTAGGGTGCCTTCTTGGCTCATAGGAGGGGGTTAGGCTCTCTAGCCACAACCTGATCCCAATATCTAGGTTTTGCCTCCCTCATAGGTCATCTTCCCACTCTTTGGGTTGACCCACCCCAGGTTGGCACACTAACCCTAAAGGTTTCATGGATATCTTCTTTTCTTTTATGCCTAACATTTTTCTTTCTTTCTTTTCATTATAACATATCAACCCATGTTTTCTCAATTTCTAGAATACCCCCTCATGGTCTCTGTCCATTCAATGAGTTTGCTTCACCTTCCCTCCAGGGCTTGGTGCTACCTCGGCCTTCCCCTCCAGGGGCTTGGCCACCATCACTAAACTTCTAGATACAACATGAGGAGTTTGAGAAAAGTTATATTCCAACTTTTCATTTTCTGATATATTCAACTATTGGGTTTTTATATCTCTTAAGACTTATCACATAAGTTTTATGCTCATCATGCACTCATGCATGGGAGATTGGGTTACCTAAACCATCCCTTATCTTTCTTATTCATGATTTCAAGTTTCACATAGGTAGTGTCCCATACCACCACACCATGTTGATTACCAATTTTAAGTTTCACATGGGTAGTGTACCATACCACCACACCATGTTGATTACCAATTTTAAGTTTCACATGGGTAGTGTCCCATACCACCACACCATGTTCATTAATTAGGATTAAGGTTTTAGGGTTAGGGTTAGGGTTAGGGACTACACTCTACCTCTCATAGTTTCCATATCCCTCGACCAACTAAAGTTTTTTATACCCCCAAACCAAATCCTTCCTCTAAGAAAGGACTTATCCATACACATATCTTTCTAGTATCTACCCTCTCTAGAGGGACCTACACGAAAGGTTACATCTTTTCACATTTTACTTCTCTTATTAACATTTCCTTTTCAAATATTTTAAGCACGAGATGAGAAGTAGATGAAAATGTGAGATGAGGAACTTGATTTTTCTATTTAAAATTTCTAAGGATAATTTGAAATTATAAACTATTAAGTATTAGTTGATGAATCTGTGCTCTGATACCAAATGTAACGACCCACACTTTTGAGTGTCTAAAAGACCTTAAAGCCGCAGATCGTTAATCATATACTCTAGGATTAGATTCATGAAATAATACAAAATAGTAAACAATTTCCATTAATGATCAAATATTTACATGTTTAGATAAAAACTCCTCTAAGGAGTTACATAACTTTTAAATAGAATTAACTTTTATAGGTGTAAAGATAAACCATTAAGACTAAACCTTCATGATTAAATTGTAGTGTCTTCAACATCTCTATCTATACCCTCATGTCCACGAATCAAGTATATCTAATACCTAAAATGCCGACAAACAAATACGCGATCAGTATATTTCTATACTGGTACGTAGGTTCAAACAATAATCACAAGTAACATATAAGAAAACATCTTTATCTTGCATATAAGAATATAAACTTGTTTTCATATTCTAACCCATATCTGGTCAACTATCTCAGGTGTAATCACTGTCCCTCCGGGGCTCATGTACATTACCCTTAAGATCAGTCTAACCCAGGGTTCAGAATATTATTATTTACTTTACATGATACTCATATGCACTTTATAGTTTGCAAGAACTAAATAAACAAGCAAGCAGTTTATTTGTCGTTCAATCTCATCGAGAAACCTCGACAATCTCAGAATTCGATACATGTATTCATAAGCGTAACCACGTACCTTATGTTATTGTAGAAACTATGAAGAACATCATATGCTTTACGAGTGTATCCAAACATCCAAGCATACAATCAACGGTATCTGAAACATACTGTTATGACCCACGTTGAGGTTAGCCAGTAAATACCTCAATTAACATGAAACACCTTGATTAGTGTTGAGTATATTATTAAATAGCATGGTTGATTAAGATAAGCTAAGTCATGAATCAATAGTTGAGATTTACTCATATGAGGTAATTAATGATGATATCAATGTTGATTATAAAGTTTATTAAGTTGAATCAAGTAAGCACAGATGCAATTTGAGCTTTGATCCAGTGA
This sequence comes from Alisma plantago-aquatica, assembly GCA_963693085.1. Taxonomy (NCBI): domain Eukaryota; kingdom Viridiplantae; phylum Streptophyta; class Magnoliopsida; order Alismatales; family Alismataceae; genus Alisma; species Alisma plantago-aquatica. Next base: position 1,098,745,752 of record OY856411.1, read on the forward strand.
AACAGTGTAATCAGTATGATTTCATGCCTTGAGGAGGTAGAGGAGTTCGTGCTTGAAATGATACAAAAGAAATCATCTAAATCGGACGCCCGAGGCCATAGTTATGGCATTTTTGAGAATATTGGACTTGAGATGCAATTTCTCCAATTTTGTTTTTCACCCCTTTAAGTGGGTCGGCAACCTGTTGATTATCTTCTTCATTTCAATCAAAATCCCGATGGAACAGGGTCTGGCAGCGGCGCCCTAGCCCAACGATTGAGCGACCTCTGAAGGAAAAGCTTGCTGGCGATTTCTCTTCAGCCCTCACCTCCGATCCAATCTGGGCATCGTTCCCTTCCCCTTCATCTTCCTCCTCGCCCTAGGTGCGCAGCACCTCGACCAGCTGAGCGGCGGACAGCAGAAGCAACAGCTTGGCTGCTGCACGGCGCCGGCCATGGGCCGTTTTGGGCGAGCTAGGCACCAAGGAAGGTGCGATTGATCCCGTTCGTGAGGTTCGTGCACCCAATTGCAGCTCCAGCTGCACCTAGCAACCCAATTGAAGCTCACCTAGTTGGGCAGTGCCCCTACCTTGCAGCAGCAGTAGCTGCACATAGTAGCGGCGCACGACCAAGGAGGAGTTCGTTGGCTTATCTGAAACTCCGGGAAGGTACTCTCTACCTCCGATTCATGGCCATGGATTCTACTTTGCAGCTATAGATGTGCCAATATCAAGCACGGTTCTCCTTTTCAGTTTGTCAGTAATCGTAGAGGTGTCTGTTCTGCAAATAGGTTTAAATCAGAACCCTATGGCGTGGCTTTTGCCAAGGAGATGATACCCTTGTGCTTGGTCTAGATCCTAGACAAGAAATCCGCAGCCTTAGCCTAAGATTTAGCTTTTGTTTGGGCCAATTTTAGATTTGTGCATGATGAAGCCATTCTACTGTCGAGTTGCAGGAACAGCAAGTTGATCGGTCGAGTTGCAAGCTGATCGGTCGAGTTGTGAAGTAATCGGTCGAGTTTCTGACCAATCGGTCGAGTTTTAGAGTTGTGAGTGGCAGTTCATTCAGAAATCATTATTTAACTCAATTTAAGTGCTTAATTGCTTCAGTATCAGTTGGTATAACTCCTAAACAGTGTAGCACATACAATAGAGTATGATAGATTCATTAGAACTTGAAATACGTAATATGATTGTTGAAAATGATAGAATTTCCTATATTCCAACTGCAATGTATACGTTGAGCATAAAATGGATGTTTAGTATCGAAACTGGATATGTTGATATTGAATCATGTTTAAAGATGACAAATGATGTATATGTGTTTTCAAGTGATGCTCAGAATATGAAATAAGTATGAAATGTGATATTCCTGCTTAAGTGTTTATATGTTAATCAGTTAATAGACTTAGGTGCCCCAACACCGTAGAACCCCATTGCGCGGTCTGTACCTTTGGGGTAAAACGGTCAGCCGTGGGGATACGCCCAGGCATTGGAGACTTGTGTCCAACAAATACCGAATGTTTCGGTGACACGAAGTCTAAGAGGTAGGATCCCGGTCAGCCCTGGGGATACACCCAGGCATCGGAGATCCGAGAGAGGATCCCGGTCAGCCCTGGGGATACGCCCAGGCATCAGAGACCCGAGAGAATGTCCCGGTCAGCCCTGGGGATACGCCCAGACATCGGAGACTTAGAGACCCTCCGACTGTGCACTACAGGTTGCGGGAGGAGTCCAGAGCACTCAGAGTTAGTGCAGTGAGGCCCTTGAGCACCTGAGAGTCCTATGCAGACCAGGATGAGAAGTCAGACTTAGCATTTCCCGGGTGTGTCGCTAAGTCTTGTACGGTGGGATCGTAGTTCGCTACAGATCTTCATATGCAGAGTGCGCTGCATATGTTTGGGGCATAATAATATAAAAGTGTAATCATATAGGATCACAGTAAATTTAATATGTCAAGAGATTTGAACTTTTGTGCCAATTCTCTATAACTGTTTATTTGTTTAAAATATCTGTTGTTAAATAGAAATGTGATTATTATCTGTAAATCTGCTATGTCATTAGAACTGCCCTACTTAGTATTGCACTTATGCTTTAATTCAATTTTATATATCTGACGAGTTGTTTAGTGATAGCTAAATGAAATGCTATTCACTGAGCGAGTAGGCTCATCCCACTACTCAAACATTTTCAGGTCAGTGACAGTTCCAGGAATCTAAAGGATCTTACCACCCTAGACAGTAGAAGGTATATGTAGTTAGTTAGATAGTGGTCTCTTAGTCCTTTCCTCTCGGTCCTTGGGACATGGTGTGGGTGAGAGAGAGTGTGTATGTGGAATGTGTATAAAGATGTAAATTAACTGTTATGTTTTACTTTCTGTTAAACAATGTTACATGTTGTAAACTCTGTTTATGTTCTCTAGCCAGTTTAATTGAAATGCTTCCGCAATAGTTTATTATGTTTTAGTTTACAACAAAAATCCGGATATCATTACGAGGTTTTAAAAAGAAAAAGTTCTCATTGATTTGTTTATGTGATAATCCCTCCGTCGCGCCCTAATCTCATGATTAGTGGTTAGTGTGAGATCGGGGTGTGACATCTTGGTATCAGAGCATAGGTTGAGTACATGGTTACTCTAAGTCAAGGTCAGGGGACGATAAGAGACCAATAGGATTAGGACTTAAGTGTCTTCCTTCTAACTGCAATTTTCTAACAGGAAGTGTTCTGTTATACTATTGCAGATGACAGGAAGAGGACGTGGTCACGAGAACCAAGTAAAGAGTTTATGTTGAATCGTCAGGAATCATTAGGGTCGAAAGATAGAGTTATAAGTGAGAAAAATAAGAAGTGATATGTCTTTAGCTCTGGGAGGTCTGAGTGTTTAGATACCCTGGCCAGGTGTCTGAATACTTAGATTGACCAGTATCAAGCTACTCTGTCTATTCTTCTCTGGATGCCCTAGCCAGGTATGCATAGGAAGGATGGGCTAGAGACAAACCCTATAAATCTTAGGGTTAAGAAATCAGAAATTTATGCAGGAGTAAGAGATTAAACATAGGATGCGATGCAACTCTTGCTTTATATTTCTTATTTGATTGGAAATCATTAGAAATGCTCTGATATGTATGGATTTAGATTTTCAGTTTATAGAATATAAATGATTCTTTTATATTGTTGTGCGTCATAAATTGGTTTATTTATTGTTTATATTCTTTGTATTAAGTAGATCATAAGTTATGTTTAAATGAGTTTTCCCTAAGTGGATATTCTTTCCACATGTTTGAGATTAATAGGAGTTGGTTAATCCTGAGTAGCTCTTGGCTTCAGGACTACAGGTTCGGCCTGGTCCGGCTGGCAGGATGCGTTACTGGGATCTAACGACTTTTATTAAAAATATAATAAAAGTAGATTCTGGATAATTTAGACCCGAATCATGGTGAAAAATGTATATACACTAAGATGTTGAGATATAAGAGAAAGATTAGAACAACTAGGAATTTGTTGGAACTGATATCGGAGACCCAACATTGGGACCTCATATGAGCAATCCTTAATTAGAAATAAAGGAACACAATAAGGGTCAGATTAAATTTAATGATTAGGTGAGAAATACCCTTAATGGTACTAATCAATAATGCATAACAAATGCATGGATCCAATACATGATTAGTAAACCCTAGTTGAGGGTGTATCATTGCGATTGTTTATAGGCAACTTTATAATAAAGTTATGTCTTAAACTAAGATAAGTCCATATCATGTGAGATAGCTGGACAATTCTAATGTGTGGCCTATGCATTATATGCTAAGGGTGAGTATTCTGTGATGGAATGCATTTAAGAGGGGAAATACCTTAATACAAGATAAAGTTGGTTAACTCAAGAGGGTCTGAATTAATGAGAAATGGGGAACCCTAACCCTAATTTGGGGAAAAGGGAATGATAAGCCCTGTTTGATAGTGAACCCTAATTCCTGGTTAAGGAATGATGGTGTTACTATTGTATCACATGATGTGATGAATATCTTGTATGACTGTTATCATGCCTAATAACCATGCAGGTATGATGAGATGATGAATATAGCCAAGTTTGGGCTGTGACATTTATATAATAAATGTTGATTGGCTTTTTGTGTGTTGATGTTGTTGTTGCTTAATAAAAGTAGTAATGTGTACGGATTATATGAACCATGTGAATAAGTTGTTGCCTAGTGAGAGGTGACAAGATGTGAATGGCCTTGTGAGCCATGTGAATAAGTTGTTGCCTAGTGAGAGGTGACAAGATATGAATGGCCTTGTGAGCCATGTGTGATGCTTGGGTAACAAGTATCATGTTTATTTGTAGCATTTGTGTTAATAAGTTATGCTAGAGAACTTGGCTGATGTTACATTTCTGTTATATATCTATAGTTCATTGATGATTATTCATATCTGTTGTATTCATTACAAGTAGATGGATGAACTTATGAGATCTAAAGTTTGATTTCAAACTAAGGAAGCAAAGTCACATCACAATAATGCTATGTTACTGATAAGGACCAAACCCTAGAATGTTTAGAGTTGTAGTAGTTCAAGGGATGTCTCTAGTGATTTGACCTTGAATACTAGCATCTCTATAAAACAAAATCATGAGATTTGCACTATGAAAAGTAAACTAGTATTGATAGTAATCCAGGGTTTAAAGGTAGTTAATCTGAAAGGTAGATAAACAATATGAAAATGATTCAGAGAAAAGAGTAAGATACCAATTTGAAATGTAACAAATGTGTTTGAAACAAAAGGAGAAATACAATATAAGTAAAGTGCGATATGAAATAAATTCTTACAGTAATAATAAGAATGAGGAATAATCTATTCTTACCTTGTGTGTTTCAATTTTTTTTGGGATGTTTATTCTATAGGATCAAAATGAGAAGGATAAGTAACAAGAGGTAAGTAGCATAGAATGAGGAGAATTACTCGTCACATGATCTGGAATTAGTTGTTGTAGTTCATGCTCATAAGACATGACTTTATTATCTTTATGGTGAGGTGTGCCAGGTGTTTATAGATCATAAGAGCTTGAAATATATCTTTACCCAGAAGGATCTGAATCTTAGACAGCGGAGATTATTAGAATTGATTAAGGATTATGATATAATGATAGATTCTCATCCTGGAAAAGTGAATGTGGTAGCAGATGCCCTCAGTAGGAAGTTAGGTTCTACAACTGATGCATTCTCTATGGCATGTTTCAAGAGAGATCTGCTAGTAGAAATGCGGAAGTTGAACATAGACTTTGGGGTGACAGAACAAAGTGGTTTTATTGCACAAATGCAAGTCAAGCCTACTTTTTATGATCAAATTAAAGAACTTTAGCAGAGTGACAGTGGGTTGCAGCAGATCGTACATGACATGACAGGGGGAAAAGACCAGAGTTTAGGTTTTCAGATGATGGTGTGTTGTATTAGCATGATATGTTGTGTACCTCGAGACAGTGATTTGAAAGAAAAGATTCTTGAGGAAGCACATGCATCGATGTACGCTATGCATCCACGTAACACTAAGGTGTACATGAATCTCAAGGAGTTGTACTGGTCGTCAGGTATGAAAAAGGATGTAGCTGAGTACGTGGCTAGATGTAGTGTGTGCCAGCAGGTTAAGGCTGAGCATTAGAAACCCATAGACTTTGCAATCTTTTCCTATACCAGAATGGAAGTGGGAACATATCACAATGAATTTTGTGATAGGGTTGCCCATGACACCTAGAGGTTGTGACTCAATATGGTGATTGTGGATAGACTGACTAAGTCTGCTCACTTTCTTCATATCAAGTCAACCTCTGATGTTCCGAAGTTGGCTAAGATATTCATGGATGAGATAGTCAGGTTGCATGGTATTCCAGTTTCAATTATATATGATAGAGATTCTAAGTTCACATCCAGGTTTTGGAATCAGTTGCATCGTGCTTTGGGCACAAAGATGAGGTTTAGTACAACTTCTTACCCACAAATAGATAGTCAGTCAGGGAGGACCATTCAAACTCTTGAGGACATGCAGAGAGTAGTTGAAAGCTACACAGGATAGGCAGAAGAGTTATGCGGAGAAGAGGCATTAACCTCTTGAATTTCAAGTTGGTGATGACGTGTATCTGAAAGTTTCACCATGGAAAGGAGTGTTGAGGTTTGGTATGAGAGGCAGATTGACTCCTAGGTTTATGGGCTCATATCCTATCGTTGAGAGGATTGGACTTGTAGCCTATAGGTTGGAATTTGCCATCTGAGTTGGATAATTTACTTGATGTGTTTCATGTATCGATGTTGAATAAGTGTTACCCTAGTACAGAGGAGATAGTGAACTCAAAACCTGTCCGGCTCAGACTTGACGTGTCCTATGTTGAAGAACCAGTACAGATAGTTGACCCGTGAATCAAGAAACTCAAGAATCGTGAGATACCATTAGTGAAAGTTCTGTGGAGGAATCATAACCTAGAGGAAGTCATGTGAGAGATTTGGGCCAGATATGCGAAACAAGTTCCCTTTTCTCTTTTAGGAATTTCGGGACAAAATTATTATAAGGGAGGGAGATTGTTATGACCCACGTTGAGGTTAGCCAGTAAATACCTCAATTAACATGAAACACCTTGATTAGTGTTGAGTATATTATTAAATAGCATGGTTGATTAAGATAAGCTAAGTCATGAATCAATAGTTGAGATTTACTCATATGAGGTAATTAATGATGATATCAATGTTGATTATAAAGTTTATTAAGTTGAATCAAGTAAGCACAGATGCAATTTGAGCTTTGATCCAGTGAAACAGTGTAATCAGTATGATTTCATGCCTTGAGGAGGTAGAGGAGTTCGTGCTTGAAATGATGCAAAAGAAATCATCTAAATCGGACCACCGAGGCCATAGTTATGGCATTTTTGAGAATATTGGACTTGAGATGCAATTTCTCCAATTTTGTTTTTCACCCCTTTAAGTGGGTCGGCAACCTATTGATTATCTTCTTCATTTCAATCAAAATCCTGATGGAACAGGTCCTGGCAGCGGCGCCCTAGCCCAGCGATTGAGCGACCTCTGAAGGAAAAGCTTGCTGGCGATTTCTCTTCAGCCCTCACCTCCGATCCAATCTGGGCATTGTGCCCTTCCTCTTCATCTTCCTCCTCACCCTAGGTGCGCAGCACCTCGACCAGCTGAGCGGAGGACAGCAGAAGCAGCAGCTTGGCTGCTGCACGGTGCCGGCCATGGGCCGTTTTGGGCGAGCTAGGAACCAAGGAAGGTGCGATTGATCCCGTTCGTGAGGTTCGTGCACCCAATTGCAGCTCCAGCTGCACCTAGCAACCCAATCGAAGCTCACCTAGTTGGGTGGTGCCCCTACCTTGCAGCAGCAGTAGCTGCACGTAGCAGTGGCGCACGACCAAGGAGGAGTTCGTTGGCTTATCTGAAACTCCAGGAAGGTACTCTCTACCTCCGATTCATGGCCATGGATTCGACTTTGCAGCTATAGATGTGCCAATATCAAGCACGGTTCTCCTTTTCAGTTTGTCAGTAATCGTAGAGGTGTCTGTTCTGCAAATAGGTTCGAATCAGAACCCTATGGCGTGGCTTTTGCCAAGGAGATGATACCCTTGTGCTTGGTCTAGATCCTAGACAAGAAATCTGCAGCCTTATCCTAAGATTTAGCTTTTGTTTGGGCCAATTTTAGATTTGTGCATGATGAAGCCATTCTACTGTCGAGTTGCAGGAATAGCAAGTTGATCGGTCGAGTTGCAAGCTGATCGGTCGAGTTGTGAAGCAATCGGTCAGGTTTCTGACCAATCGGTCGAGTTTTAGAGTTGTGAGTGGCAGTTCATTCAGAAATCATTATTTAACTCAATTTAAGTGCTTAATTACTTCAGTATCAGTTGGTATAACTCCTAAACAGTGTAGCACATACAATAGAGTATGATAGATTCATTGGAACTTGAAATACGTAATATGATTGATGAAAATGATAGAATTTCCTGTATTCCAACTGCAATGTATACGTTGAGCATAAAATGGATGTTTAGTATCGAAACTGGATATGTTGATATTGAATCATGTTTAAAGATGACAAATGATGTATATGTGTTTTCAAGTGATGCTCAGAATATGAAATAAGTATGAAATGTGATATTCCTGTTTAAGTGTTTATATGTTAATCAGTTAATAGACTTAGGTGCCCCAACACCGTAGAACCCCATTGCGCGGTCTGTACCTTTGGGGTAAAACGGTCAGCCCTGGGGATACGCCTAGGCATCGGAGACTCGTGTCCAACAAATACCGAATGTCTCGGTGACACGAAGTCTGAGAGGTAGGATCCCGGTCAGCCCTGGGGATACGCTCAGGCATCGGAGATCCGAGAGAGGATCCCGGTCAGCCCTGGGGATACGCCCAGGCATCATAGATCCGAGAGAATGTCCCGGTCAACCCTGGGGATACGCCCAGGCATCGGGGACTTAGAGACCCTCCGACTGTGCACTACAGGTTGCGGGAGGAGTCTAGAGCACTCAGAGTTAGTGCAGTGAGGCCCTTGAGTGCCTGAGAGTCCTGTGCAGACCAGGATGAGAAGTCAGACTTAGCATTTCCCGGGTGTGTCGCTAAGTCTTGTACGATGGGATCGTAGTTCGCTACAGATCTTCATATGCAGAGTGCGCTGCATATGTTTGGGGCATAATAATATAAAAGTGTAATCATATAGGATCACAGTAAATTTAATATGTCAAGAGATTTGAACTTTTGTGCCAATTCTCTATAACTATTTATTTGTTTAAAATATCTGTTGTTAAATAGAAATGTGATTATTATCTGTAAATCTGCTATGTCATTAGAACTGCCCTACTTAGTATTGCACTTATGCTTTAATTCAATTTTATATATCTGACGAGTTGTTTAGTGATAGCTAAATGAAATGCTATTCACTGAGCGAGTAGGCTCATCCCTCTACTCAAACATTTTCAGGTCAGCGACAGTTCCAGGAATCTGAAGGATCTTACCACCCTAGACAGTAGAAGGTATATGTAGTTAGTTAGATAGTGGTCTGTTAGTCCTTTCCCCTTGGTCCTTGGGACATGGTGTGGGTGAGAGAGAGTGTGTATGTGGAATGTGTATAAAGATGTAAATTAACTGTTATGTTTTACTTTCTGTTAAACAATGTTACATGTTGTAAACTCTGTTTATGTTCTCTAGCCAGTTTAATTGAAATGCTTCCGCAATAGTTTATTATGTTTTATTTTACATAAAAAATCCGGATATCATTACGAGGTTTTAAAAAGAAAAAGTTCTCAGTGATTTGTTTATGTGATAATCCCTCCGTCGCGCCCTAATCTTGTGATTAGTGGTTAGTGTGAGATCGGGGTGTGACACATACATACTAAATATGTGTCACCATGTATTCACATTATATTACTTAGATCTAGATGTTCTCCTAAACTAGGGTTTAGGGTTATCTCATGTTTGGACTAGGGATTAGGGTTACCAACTCTAATCAGATCATATTATGGTTTCTAAGATTACAAACTCAGATATGCATGTTAGGTTAAACCCTGATTAGAATCTTAAGCATATTAAATTACCTGTGACATCTAAATCACATTACTAACATTAAGATCATAGCAAGATGTCCATGTTGGTTGTAAAACCCTAAACAATATGAATAAGATTACTAATCAAGAATCATCCATTATTCATCATTATCATGGATTTCCTTATTAGACATGACAAGATCATGTATTAACTCAATATAACCAAATCTAATCAATTAAGCATCATATTAACCTAAATCTAGGCTTCCTTTATACTAATCACATTAACACATGCATAGTATATACTTTTAGAACATGAAGCATAATTAGACTATAAAACTATTTTATTCGAATCCCTCTCATTCTCTTGAGTAACTTTCATATATCACTTATTTTCATCTCATCTTTCTAGCAGTTTCTATGATTTTTTGCAAGTTAATCATTATTTGACAAATAGAACGCTGACACGTCAACACTTGCCTATTTTTCATTTTCTTTTAGTTGGGCCGGCCAAGTTGGCAAAACGACACTCTAACCCCTGCTTCTTCAGTGTCCATGTAAGGGTATATGAGTCATTAGACTCTAACCCATCCCCTTCCTTGGTTCCGATTCCTGGAGTACGCGTCTACTGCGACGGACCCCTTTGCCGATGCCGCCCTCTGCACCCTGCCATCCAGTGGCCATGGCGCCAACCCCCATGGTCGCTCCTTGCTACGGAGTCGTGTCAGCTACCTTTGTCAATACTGGCTCCTATCCTTCCACTCATTGCTTCAGCATGCCAGGGAACACCCTGACGGGATTGGGCTACAGGTGGTGCCTAGGTCCTCACTGCCGCCTAGAGACCTCACCACCTAAGTCCACGCGACCCAAACGCCTCCCTAAGCTCCTCTACCATCAGTAGTCTTCCCCAACCTCTCATTAAATCAGACTGCCGCACGCATACCAGCGCCGACGACACACCCCTCGTGACCCTGCGTGCGTAGTCACGCCGCATGGATGTCGACGCGGACTAGCGTCCATGCCTACTCGTAGACGAAGGTCATCTCTGCCTTCGTGGGTCTCCCTCCCTCCACGCGCGCATGTGATCTCCTGCATGTAGACATTGCAGGTTCCCTAGCTACGTCTGCTGTTGCAGATGACGAACACCAGCGAGGCCCTCACGCCTACCTACCTCTTTGCCACTATCACTTGGTCTGATCAGTCTGCAAATCACCATTGCTGATCCCCTCTCTCTTCTCCCTCACTAGCTGCTGCTCAGCCCGCACCTTCAGTCCTCCGACCAATGCCCTTCCATAGCACGACACCTAGGTTTGTCGGAGAATAGAGTCCATGACTCTCCTTCTGCTTTGGCTCAACCGATCTGTTCCCATACTCAGCGCGACCTCACCATCAAACTGAAGATCCATCTTCCCTTGCATGGATTCTCCACCTGAACCTGGTCGTCGGGCTAGGGGGTGTCAGCCTAACGCTGCCAGGCCTACCTTCCTCACCCCATCCTCCCCTTCCTCGCTACCATGGAGGTGGAGCCTTCATCTGGGGTCACCACTTTGAAAGATGCCTACCCTCCCTTGAGAACCATGACAGCAAGAGGGATCTCCCTCATGGTGTTGTGTAGTGAGGACGCAGACGAGAAAGGGGTGGATAGGAGTTGATGTTCTATGGAGGACTTCCACCCGTTGTTTACTACTCTCAGACTTCAAGGTATGGAATTATCGGTGCCCTACTAAGTGCCTTATATAGATCCTACAAAGAAACCGCAACGTTTAGGGGGAGGAGGAAAGTCCTGGAGAAATAAGTATCGAGGGGCAGCCCAACCCAAAGGGAATTGGGTTTCCTTTCCCCTTATGTCAAGGATATACCCCTCTCTTAACGTTTCTTTAGTTTCCTTGATCTTATCTTTATTGCATAACCAAGTTGTGAAAAGGCAAGATATTTGACAGTGCCTTTTATTATTCCTTTCGAAAGGTAATTGGACGCCTTTCCTATTGAGAGTCCTAACAACCATGTAATAATCCCATATTTATCTTATATTCATATTATCCTTCAACATACTAAAAAGACAACCCAAGGTAACACTATTTGGTATCCCAACCTTCATGGTTCCAATAAGAGAAAGATAAGTATTCCTCTAACTATCTAACACATTATAAACTTTATTCTCCTTTGGAAAACGTTTATCAATATACAAAAGTCATTACTATTTATTAATGCATGAATTCCTTTTTATCTATTTGTCTTGTGCCAAAAGCACTTGTGCAACAAAGGCAATTATCATTATTATTCCACCAATAAAATCATTGAGGAATTATCAATTTAATTCATGCATCATATTTTATAGTTCAATTTTACCAAAATTTGAGGATATTACACTTGTCCACGTCCTCTATTGTTACTAGAAATATGTCTCCTTTGTGAGCCTTGCTGACTCTGCCCCTGGGGTTTAGTCACCAATACATTCCTATCTGGACAATCCTTTGCTAGATGTCCCGGTTGTCTACATTGGTAACAAATCCTGGGGGCAAAATAGGGTCTGTGAGGTCCAGTCACCGATGTTGATGCCATTCTAGGGGCTCTTCTAGGAGCAAAACTATGGTCCCTACCCGTACTTGACGCCCAATGTGTCTGGGTATTGAATCTCGATGGTGCTGCCGATGCAGAAAATTTCAGCTTCTTAAAACTTTTGGATCTTTGTCCTTAAGATTGAGTGTATACCTTCTTACCACTGGTCTGTCTCTTCTCGATTTCAGACCTTTCTATCCTCCTTACCGACTCCACAAAGGTGGAAAACCTCTCCCTGTTCTCTAAAGCAGACACAGGAGTGGTCAGTTCGGCGTTCAACCCCTTCTCAAAATGCCGAATTCTTTACTCATCATTAACTGCCATCTGTAGAAAAAACCGCAACAACTCCATGAACTTATCTTCATACTCGCTAACGTTCATCTGTCCTTATCTGATCTTCTCAAATTTGAGAGATCTTATCATCTAGATACGTCTTAGGGAAGTATCTACTGACGAATTCTCATAGGAATACCTCCCATCCAATCTCTTCACCTTCTCTCTTATCTTCTTCTATCATCCACCAGTGACCAGCACTCCCTTTCAGGAGGTACACAACATGTCTTACCTTCTCTATTTCAGGGATATCAAGGATCCTGAAATCCTTCTCCAGCTCTGTTAGCCACAAATCAGCATCTACTGGATCAGATGTGCCAGCATAATCTATGGCTCCTACCCGACGAAGACTCTCAAAAGTCTTACCGGCTCCATATCCCTCATCGTGGATTGATGCCCTAGGTGTAGGTAGTGGCATCCTATCTACCATGTGTGTCATGGTTGTTAGGAATTTCTCAAATAGAGCATGGAGAGCTGGGTTTTCTATCACAATTGGGTCAAACTGGGGATGTTCAGGTACATGCCCTTCCTTATTCTGGTCTCTTGCACCTTCTCCTGGTGCAGTAACACAGCTATCAGCAGTGTGTTCTTCGTGTGTCCCAGACATCTTCAAGTTTTTCTTCTCCTCCTATATGAGCAGAAGTCACTATCAGATGAACTGGAAGACACTAGAATAGACTCAACATCTTAGTCCTATGTCTCTGTAGACTCAACGAACCTAGTGCTCTGATACCACTAAATTGTGACACATCGTTCGCATAAAACGTTATTAACTAAGCAGAAGCGATCACTAAGCAACAGATTACCAAAAATTCACTAAAAATTAAAACCATTTTACAAAGAGATCCATGCATAGGAAAACTCTTTCATAAAGAACTAGAGTAACTTAATTACATATTGGTTCACAAGTACATGTCATGTATCATCTTTTTCTGAGGATTACATGCATCAACTTCTCTATTAATCTAAACACAGGCAATATGAAATCTTGAGGCACTAAGACAAAATCTCAAAAGTATTGACTACTACTCCGAGGACCTGAGAGTACAGAGACGACACATAAGACTCTATGTACATCTATACAAGACATATCAGCCAGTGTCTCCACTTGAGAATTCACTGTTGTTCCTGCTGCTGTTGTTGTCGTCCGTCTCTTACTGAAGGATTCCTGCCTCCTCGTCCGCGTCCACCTAAAAATATGATTCCCACGGGGGTGAGACAATTGTAAATTGTCCCAGCGAGAGATATAACTCTCCGCCAGAAACATTATTATTGCAGTTTAATAGGATAAACCTAGACAAAGGATTCATAATTGTTTAACAACAATTATTTCATTGTCTACTAGATTAGAACATTATTCTTATCTAAAGCATTGCAGCTATAATTTGATAGAGCAGCATGTCACTTATTCATTAAATAATATGAAGAACATGTATAACATTTATTCAATATAGAGTTATAACTACAACATATATTCTCTTCAGGCTTATATCACATAGCTAATGCCTGGCATTGTCTTTTTGGTGCCATGGCCTATAGCCATATTCTTTTAACAAAGTATTGGGATCTTAATCCCTCATCTCATCAAGTACATTTCCATCTCTTAACAAGTTCATCATCATGATTATAGAATATGGGTATTCAAACCCTTAACTCATCATAGAATACTTGTTACCACTTATTAGGTAACTTATACCTTCAGGTCATCTGACCAAGGTCATTATGATTCTTACTACACAAAGTATTACACATAGTTCACAAAGCTCATGTCACCTCTTATTACCCCTTAATAAGCAACAAGGCATATTATGGCTTATGAAGCCCATAAAACATTTTCAATATATAGGGAATCATAGCCCATACCAGGCTATGCTCATCATCTCAACATACCTGCATGTTTAGTACTCATGATAACAATTATATATCAGTACCATGCAATACAAGGGTTTTCTTATTACATTCATAACTCATCAGTCTGTACTTGAGTTTCACATAGCATTACCTTGTATTAGGGTTTATTATATCCTATTACCCAATTTAGGGTTAGGATGCACTATTCACATTAGATTAGGGTTCATCATGTCCTTTTACCCAATTTAGGGTTTATTGTAACATTACATAACATCACCCTAGATTAGGTTTTTGTATCACATTCATCATTCTATATTAGGGATTTACACTTCATTACCCTGGATTATGGATTTCCATTAATAACCATATAGGTTCTCAAGATCATATTATTAATGATCAAGTCCTATTCCATTGCTTCACACAACTGGGAAACAATATGGATAACATAAGTATTCAATCATACTTATTTATTCCCATCATTCATCATTAGATGAATTATCAACACAAAGTATAAGTTTCTCTCTTATCTTTACTAGAATATGATTGCATCATAGTTTATTAGTTTGGAATAACCTTTTCATAAGGCATGTTAGCCTACATTTATCAAAGTGCATTACATCTCAATGTAACAATTGACATGACACACTTCATGTGTCACTCATCCAAATATATTGGATTTAAAACACATCAAGGTATATCCGTTTTGAGGTGTTGGATGTGATATCTATCATATCATGATGTATCACTTCCCTCATCACCTTTATATTACTTGAGTTCATCCACTTAGCTTGTATTAGGGTATTCCTCATCCTAATACTTTATGCAATAGTTCATCACATTTATCATGTAATGTATTGGTCATAAGTCACTTAGTCAGAATATACAACCATTTCCCATGATATGGACTCACACTTGAGTTAAGAACCATTGATATAAGGATATCCATTATCACCTCTCTAGGTGTTACATTTGTCAATACATTAATCACTATTTCATTATTAGGAATAGGATCTTCCATATTTATAAATCGAGGTTCACCTAGCATCTCCTATAAAATGAATTTCACCTAATATCACTCTTCATTAAAGTTACACATAACATCCTTCTATATTAGGGTTTCACTTAATATTACCTAAAATTACGATTTCACTTGACATCTCCCTCAATTAGGGCTTCACCTAGCTTTGCCCTAATTTATGGTTTCACATAGCTTTGCCCTAAATTAAGGTCAAGGCTCATTAATCTTTTCAATGAGGGTTTCATGATCTCATTATTATGGATCAAACCTTGATTACATATTTATTCATAATGAGAGAATTAGGGATTAATTATATAAGCATTTCTTTCTCTCTCTCTCTCATCCTCTCTAGGATGTTAAGTATTCTAAGATTGATCTAAGTCAGCTCTTCATTTAAGTACACACTGTTTAGGGTTAATCATTATGATCATCATTTGACTACATCATTATCAATCAAGTAGTTAACTGACCTTTAATCATATTAGGTGTCCAAATGGTTTACCCAATTTGAACCTCAAAAAGTCTTGGTCACTTAGACCTCAAACGGTCTTGGTCACTTAGACCTCAAACGGTCTTGACCAATTAAGTTCAAACGGTTTGAAACCGTTTGGCAAGGTTAGTACTTGAAACTGTTTGACAAAGTAGGTGCTTGAAACCATTTGAGTCTCAATCGGTTTGGGGTCGTTTGGTCCCAAATGGTCTTGAGACCATTTGGACTCAAACGTTCTTGAGACCGTTTGGTCTAAACCTCCTCAAAACTGATTGGACCAAAAAGGGTCTCAACTTCTCACATTAATTTAGGGTTTCCAAGGTTAACTCCCTCATCAATTGAACCCATATAATTACTCATCATTTGAGCCTAAGCACCATGCTTAGAGTGAGCTTAATGAATCATCCTTCAATTGATTCAATCTTCAATTGATCATCAATTAGGGTTTTGAACCCAATTGAATTAGGGTTGAAATCGATGAACCTTCAATATTAGTCATTGTAGAACTAATTGATTAGAAATCATTGGTCCATCATTCAAATTGAGCATGACCTGACCTCAAACGCTCTTGAGGTCATTGGGATGACCTCCAAACGGTCTTGAGACCGTTTGCCCCATCTATCATTAAAAATTGATGAATTTCAATTAGGGTTTGCATCATTGAATTGCTCATCAGACTAGCTATTGATTGCATTACCATTTGATATATTTGGGTCCTCAAATACTTCACCATACTCAACCCTGGACCTCCAAATGGTCTTGGTTAACCTTCAAAAGGTCTTGAAACTGTTTGGGTTAATCAACCCAAAGAATTAAATCAATTAGTTTCAAAATCAGCACTCAACCCGATTAGGGTTTCTAATTAGATGATTGTCCACATTTTAATTCAATCAATTGGAATCATTAGATCCTCATCCAAAAAGTACTAGGGTTCTGACCTCAAACCGTCAACCCATACAAATGGTCAACCATCTTAAATGGTTTGGGGATTCAAAGCTCTAAACGGTTTGCAAACCGTTTCGTCTCCAAACTGTTTGGTGAAAACCGTTTGGACCAAGATTTCAAAACCGTTTGCAATAGATATTAGTAGAGGTGTGTGCTTATGATGATGTCATCATCATCAAGCTATAAACCCACGAAGCTTTCTGTGATTTCCATGGTGATTGCATCAATCAATCAAATAAAATTCTGAGAATGTAGAAAGGATCAACAATTGATAAGGAATTGAATGCAATAACAATTTTAAGGGTTCAAGTTATAAAACCCACCTCCAATTGAGTTTCAAAGCTTAGAGATTCACGTCAAAAATGGTGGATGAAGATTTTGTAACTCCCCCTAGGCTCTTCCTCAAGCTTTTGGGTGAAAAGATTGGCTAGGGTTGAAGATGGAGTGAAGAAAAGAAGAAATCAAGCATTGTTTTATGATTTCCACCATGAATTCAAGGTGAAAGAAGGTCAAGAAGCTTACCAACAGGTTGGGGCTCGTTCTCCTCTTTCTCTCAATCTCCCAAGGTCGTTTTGCAAGCAAAGGGTGGAAGTGAATTCGAAATTCCCCCTTTACTCTATGGATAAATGAGCTTATATGCAATTTCTATTAAAAATTCAATCAGGAGAGAGAAAGTGGGAATTATCTCCCCCATATCCTTACCACTTGCTCCCTTATCTTCCTTAGGGACAAGGCTATCCTCTTTTCCTATTATTCTTCTCAATTATCCACAATTTGAAGAAAATCAAATTAAGCATCTTAATCCATTTAATAGTAATATCCATAAGTGAGTGGATATTTCTTTTTCTTATAATAATGTGAATGGGTTTTTCACCTCCTTGAGATATTTCATGTCCCTTGCAAAGAACAAGAACGTCCAATATTAAGAAAATTAAACCATCTCGTTTTTGGTTGAAGTCACTTCAATTATTTTATTTATTTTTGCATTAAATGGGAGTAAAGTTCCAATTATGCTTAAATCTTGATTATTTTAATATCAAGATTCTCTCTCCTCCAAAGTAATTCAAATGAGGTGCCCCTCTCATTTTATATTCTCTTCATGATGCCAAGAAACATGATGGACCCTCTAGAAGTGGTATTTTGCATATTGAACCCTGGGTTTTGGGTAAATTGCACATTACACCAAAACTAGGTTTTAATGTACAAACATTGCTTTATCAGCTCTTTCTTGGTACTCAGGCTACCACTAGCCATACCTATACATCATATTCATTCTCATGATTCTTCAACACATGAGGAACATATTATCATGCACAATTTGCAATTTAACCCCTCAACTTGGGTGATTTGCACTTTAGTCCAACACAAGAAAAACATTATTTTCAACATAGTTCAATATGGACTAAAATTGAAATATAAGTTCCTCTTGGACCTTAATTACTTTTCAAGAGATAAGAGAAAGCATATAATCAACTTTATTAAGTAAAACATCTAGGGTTAAGCATAACCTAGGTCAGGGATATTACACGAAAGGTCCTAGCCTTGAAGAGGTGACAGTTGTCTGAGAGTTTGAGGATGTGTTTCCTGATGAGTTCCCCAATATTCCCCCACCTCGAGAGATTGATTTTGAGATCAATCTGGTACTAGGAACACAGCCAGTTGCACAAACACCATATAGGATGGCTCCAGTAGGGATGATAGAGTTGAAGAAGAAGTTATAGGAGTTGTTGGAGAAAGGTTTCATCCGACCAAGCACATCGCCTTGGGGTGCTCTAGTGCTGTTCATTAAGAAGAAGGACGGGTCGATGTGGTTATGTATAGATTACCGACAGTTGAACAAAGTCATGATCAATAATAAGTACCCGTTGCCGAGGATAGACAATCTGTTCAATCAGTTGTGTGGCGCTACAATATTCTCAAAGATCAATCTATGGTCTGGATATCATCAGTTGAGGATTAAGGAAGATGACATACCTAATTCAGCATTTAGGACGAGGTATGGTCACTTTGAGTTTGTGGTTATGCCGTTTGGGCTAACCAATGCACCTGCTGCTTTCATGGATCTGATGAACTGAGTGTTCGACCCAGTGTTGGAGTAGGCTTGCTAGATACAAATTCTTGTATTCTTCCATTTCCTATCTTTAACCAACAATATGAAATAAATGATGGCAAGTTCTAAATTGATGAAACCACCAAGTACCTTCTACTACTTACGGCTTGACAAAATTAAAAACCAACAATTAATCATCCCATTTACAATTTAGAATTGTAAAAAGAAAAATCACCCATTTACTAAAAAATTGAAGAATAAAACATCCATTTTAAACATACTCAAAAGGTATGCTATAATAGGTGTAAAATTTTTAAATATTTATATAATGGTATACAAAATACCAAAGTGTATAGCAGTGGAAAAAAGTAATGACTATATTCAATTTATTAAGAGTACATCATCATTCTCCCATATAGGGTTTACATGAAAGATACAACATAAGGATCTAGATAGAGGGAAGTCCAAACTACTTCAACTTGTCTCCAAGAAACATCTCCAAGATCTAGGTCCATGCCAAAATCTATGTTCTCCTTGATCTTGTTCAACACCTTGTGCTTTACCTGGGTGGTTGGGAAGTCACCCAGTAAGAGAGAGAAACAAGGTTTGTGTCAACAATATGAACAAGAAATAAAGATAAGGACAACAATGAAACATAAGGATATAGATTCATCATAAGATGAGAAGGCTAAGAGAATTAGGCATATAACAAAAGATTCTTGCCAAATAAATATTTATGAATTGCATGAATGATTAATATTGGACTAAATTAACTAATTCGGGTTGAGGCACCTGCCGGACCCCAACCTATATATGAGGGGAGAGTAATCACATTCCCAATCACCTATCAAATATTTTATATTAGGGAGAAATAACACATTCCCAAGGGGGAGAGTAAGCACATTCCCCAGGGCAAGATAACACATGCCCAAACTATGTGTAGTTTTACAAAAGTACCACTACATTAGCTAAATAGTCAAATAAACCATCATGCTCAAGAAATATTAATATGGAAAGATTAAATCATCAAATAGTTGCAACAAGGATTTGGGGTTTCAAGACCCAAGCAATAATATATCAAATCTAATTTTGAGGCAATTAGAACCAGAGAAATGATAATAAAGGAAATAGGATAAGTGCCTCATTATGGAACATAGGGTTGGTTCACAAATATCCCAACTTAAGGGTAATATTTGGACATACCTCTCTTACTGATTTCAATTACCAACTTTCACCACTTTGATTGAGTCCAAGGTCAACTTTTCCTACTTTCAATGTATAATCATGTACTAGGGTATATCATATGCATTAATGTAAAGAAAATTCTTATTTTGGACTTTTTGCATAAGACCTCAATTTAGACTCTGAAATAATCACTATTGATCTTATTAGGTTCTCCTGATTAAGAAAACATAGATTTTTTTTTATTTTGGAGTTATGATGATTAAAATGTATGTTTGGTAGTTTTTATGTATTAAAATCATTTCCTAGAAAACACCTTTCGACAAACTCAAAATCATACCTCAATTTGTATTTTATTATAAAGATCACATTTTTTTATTCCAAAATAGATTTATTTTTAATATTTGGATAATAAGATAATTAGTTATGAATTTTATAATATCGGCCAATCAGAATTTTAGAAAAAGCCAAATAAGCAATATATGCGAGAGAGAGAGGAAGAGTGAAACTGGGGCCGGATGACATGGCCCAATCGAGAGCGGCCATGTCATCGGTCAATGACCAACTCATATTCGTTCAAGATAAAAGAAAAAGGGGGCAAAAGGATGGATTTGCCCCTGGTCGAAAAACAAAACAAAAGATGAAATGAAGGGTGGAAATAAGAAATCACTAGGGATAATCCTCTTCCTCCCTCACACACCATGGACATTGTGTGAGGAGCAACTCAATTGGGGGATGATTTAGGCGAATCCACAATACATAGTAATTTGTCAAAACAATGAAACGGAAAGAAATAGGGAGAGTTGAAGAACTCACTGCACGTCTCAATTGTGACGTTGGTGTTGTCAAGAACCGGGGAAGAATGCTACAATGCTCAGAGCAAAGACCCGATCAGTTGTGGTTGAGAGAGCATGTTTTGAACAAATTGGTGTGAGAGGATGGTCGAGAGCGCCATACAAAGGTCAAAGCATGGGTATTTATAGGTATTCATCGGTAGAAGTCCGAAGGAGGTAGGAGCTCTGAGGAGTAGGGGATGCAAAATTAGGTGGTTTATACATAATGGGAGGTAGGGTACAAGTAATATCTTGATCTGTGTGGAATCCTCTCCTGAATTCAACGCAACAAAAATCATGAATAACCATTAAGAATTGAGCGAGAAAATCCCAAAAAACCAGGCCGCCAAAACGGCGCCTGTTTCCATAAGGGGTGCAACCTAGAGGATGGGATGGGAGCCGTCCGATTGTTGGTCAAAGGCTCACATCATGAGCAAAGAATCAAAAATAAAATTGTCTATGTGATGCATTAATTTCATTTCAAATCATATTTGGACTAAAGTGCATTATTCAATTTTTAAATCTTTTCTCTCTCCTCATTTAAGGGTGCAAACTAACTCCAAAATTAATGAAATTTGGCACCTAGTCTATTTTGGAAATGAAGAGTCCAAATATGTGATTAGATTTGCCTTTTGAGAACTTTTGTTTTGTTAATTAAACCAAATCCTATTTTCTCTTTCTTCCATCATTAATGATTATAATATTCTCTAATTTGATATAACTTCACGTACAAGTCACATTAAGTGTCTTGGATATGAATTTTCCATCAATTTTACATATTGAAGTTGTTTTATATTTATTTAATATTTTGAAGGTTCTACACACTTTCTCTCTCTTAACTTCACATGTATATTAAATATTATCCAAATTATATGAAAACTCACCCAAACACTATTTTGAATATGTAGATTATGAATCCAAGATTATTTTCCACTTTTTTAGTCATTATATATTTATTTCATATTTTGAACTGAAACTCCCCTTTCTTTTCAAAATAAAATAGATAAACTCATTATTATTCTAAAATTATGAAACTTGGCCTCCAAACCAAACCAAACCAAAGGAAAATGAATCTCAACTTATATTTAACCAATTAGTCTTCCTTTTTATGAATTTTAGCCCATTATTCATTATCGCCACTATTTCTCATATTAAATAATTCAATATCATATTAACATGTTTAAAGCATTATTATCCATTCCTTTTTCTCTTTCTTATTCCAAAAGGTTATAGAAAAGTCCAGAACGAATTTATTTTATAAATATGCCATTTAAGTGGTAAATTGCATATTAGACTCTGATTAAAGCATTCACTGAGGTATTTGTGTGTAAACCCATTTGTTGGCATAAATAATGAACAAATGTTCACCAAACCACTAATATTTTCCAAAAATTCAACATAAAGGTCAAAGTGAATAGAAAAGAAAGGAAAAGCTTAAAAATGAGGGTCAAAATGAGAATATATATATATATGTATATATATATATATATATATATTTCAGTTCGTTACAAGTATTGCATTTCAAGTATACTTCTGTCATTTTATTTTTATATAAAGTATTTAAATGCTATTTAGAAACATTAACAAATTTATGTACCCATAATTTATTTCTATTCATTTAAAATAAATTTACAATTTAGCCTCGTGTAATCGTCGTGTTTCATATCCTTCTTACTATTAAATTGCATTGATAACCATGAGTCTAAATATCGTGATCATGCCTCACATGTGTATTACACTCTCAATTTGACCAGTAATGAATTTAGAATCAACTTGTTGATACAAGTATCAACAATGTTGATGTTTGGATATTATTATCAAAATTGAGTACTTAGATTGAAATAGAGGTATTCTCCACATATAATTTAATAGAAATTATGAAACATATGAGGGGGTATAGATTTCATAAACTAGTGTATAAGGGGATTAACCTACATAGTTTTGGTCATTAACAAAGAAAGATTAATACTACAAATTCAAGGAGTAATAAATGGCTTTTAAGCCTCTATAGAGGTTTTATTCTATAAGTAATATGTTTGGGGTAGAAATATGTGTTAAAGAAGCTATGAATAAATAAGTTAGATGTCATTTTCCTAGTCCCTTGTCCCTCCCTTTCTGATTATGCACATGGGAAAAAATGAAACGGAACAAATAGAAAGGAAAAGACTAAAAATGTAGGCATTAATTCTTGGTATGTATGCCTAGAGAGTCAATCATATGATGATTGTAATGGCATAAATGTAATGGATTTATTCAAAATGAAGATTGTAACATATCAAAACTTGGGCATATTCTATTTTTGGCCCTTTTCCAAGATTTTCCTTTCATTTCAATCCTTTTTGGCGTTGATGTTGAATTTATGAAAATAATAATGGTTTGGTGAACATTTGATCACCATTTATGCCAATGTATGGTTTTATGCACAAATACCTCTGTAAATGTTTTTAATAAGAGTCTAATATGAAAATTTATGACTTAAGTGAGATAATGATAAAATTGATTCGTTCTAGAATATTACTTAGCCTTATGGAGCAAGGAAGAAAAAAAGGAATGAATAATAATGCTTTAAACATGTTAATGTTATATGGAATTATTTAATATGAAAAATAGTTGTAATATTGGTAATGGGCTAAAATTCATAAAAGGAATACTAATTGGTTAAAGATAACTTGAGATTCATTTTCCTTAGGTTTGGTTTGGCTTGGAGGCCAAGTTTCATAATTTTGGGACAATAATAACTATATTTATTTTATTTAGAGAGAAAAAGGTGATTTTCCTACAAAATATCAAATAAAATATTAAATGACTCCAAAAGATAAAACTAATCTTAGATTCATGGTCTACACATTAAAATAGTCCTTTGGGTGAATTTTTTACTCAATTTGGAGAATATTTGATTAAAATACGAATTTATGAGAGAGAAAATGTGTCAAAATATTAAATAAATGTACAAACAACATCAACATGTAAAATTGATGGCAAATACATATCCAAGACACTTAATGTGACTTGTGGGTGAAATTTCATCAAATTTGGAGAATCTTATAATCATTGATGATGGAAGAAAGAGAAACTAGGATTTGCATTATTTAACAAAGAAAAAGTTCTCAAAAGGTAAATCTAATTGTATATTCAGAATCCTCATGTCCAAAATAGGCTAGGTGCAAAATTTCATTTATTTTGGAGTTCGTTTGCACCCTCAATGGAGGAGAGAGAGAGAGAGAGAGAGGGAGAAATAAATGTATTCACATTTTATTCCAATTCGATTTGGGAATACATTTATATGTCACATTTTTCATGTGATCCTGACTGTTGGATCCTTGATCCAATGGATCGTGAGTTGTCACCTAGATCATGATGCATAAGGCAATAGGTGCAGTTCTTTTGGAACCTTCAAATCTGGATTTCTCTCACGTCCATGGATCATTTGACAAGATTTCTTCACCCATGAGTTTGCCTTACAATTCCACACGTAACGACCCCTCACCCAAGGCCTATTTCTGTCGATTCAAGAAACACCTAAAGCTCGGGCTACAAGCTTCTTACAGCCAACCTACATAAGCCCTACCACCCAACATTATAAATAGCTAACTCCCTCCCTAGCTTTGCCGCCTTCCGTACTATCTTCCCCCCCACCAATTCCCTCTGTGGCATTGTGTTTTACAGTCGACAGTGTGGCAACCATTGGTTTAGTACATGATGTTACATCTCTTCTCCCCACCTCTAATCATCACCAGCCCCCGATTGCGTCGAGCAGTAAGTTCGTCAAGTTCTATTCTTTGATTTTGTACTCGCACAATCGAGTTTGGTTACCTCCTTGCAATTTTCCCAATTCTCAGCCAAGAGTTTCCTACTACTTTGAGCAACCATGGTGCTCTAGCGAGGGAGATGATTCTCCTTACTTTTTTTCCTATTTTACCCTCTTTCTTTCCTCTTTCTGTGCTTTTCCACGCCAAGGACAGCTTAGTCATTTTTCCTCCTTTTTCTTTTTCTTTGGGCTCATCTAACGAGCCGCTGACCGATATTTGACTGAGTGACTTGGCAACCTCCTATTGGACCAAGTCATCCGGCTCCCGGCCCCTCTCTCCCTCTTTCTCGCAATTTTTGGCTTATTTGGCATTTCTTGATTTTCTAATTGGTCCAACTTTTAAAAATCATATCTTTTGACTCTCTTGTCCAAAAATTAAAGTAAAAAATGTTTTGGAATTAGAAATTTGTATTATTTCTAATAATAATGATTTTGGAGACTTATTACCATGGTTTATATGGTTAATTTTTTAGAATCTAATAAATCATTTAAAAAGTCCTAAAATTGGTAACTAATTCATATATACTTCAAATTGGACAAATAAATATGTTTTCTTGATCAAGAGAACTTAATAAATCGTTTGGTTGAGGTTTTGAGTCCAAATTGTGAGGTTTTTTAAAAAGGTCTAGAATTAGGAGTTCAATATATTTATTTGGATTTCAAAACCCTAATGTATGTCATTAACTTGAAAATAGGAAAAGTGGACCTTGGACTTAGTTAAAGTGGTGAAAGTGAATAATCAAAATTAGTAAGGGAGGTATGTGCAAATATTACCCTTAAGTTTGGATATTTGTGAACCAACCCTATTTTCCATAATGAGGCATGAACCATATTTCCCTTATTATTGTTTCTCTTATTTTAATTGCCTCAAAATCAGATTTGTTATATTATTTGTTGGGTCTTGGAACCCCAGTGCCATGTTGAAAATATATGATGACTTATCTTGCCACTATACTATTACTTGAGCATGATGGTTTATTTGACTATTTAGCTAAAGTAGTGGTACTTATGTACAACCACCCATAGTTAGGGCATGTGTTATTTTGCCTTGGGGAATGTGCTTCCTCTCCCCCTGGGGAATGTGTTATTTCTCCCCAATATAAAATATTTGACAAGTGACTGGGAATGTGATTACCCTCCACTCATCTATAGGTTGGGGTCTGGTAGGTGCCTCGACCCTACTTAGTTAATTTAGTCCAATATTAACTATTCATGCAATTCATTATTATTTATTGGTTTTGGCAAGAATCTTTTGTTATATGCCTTGTTCTCTTGGCCTTCTCATCTTATGATGAATCTATATCCTTATGTTTCATTGTTGTTCTTAACTTTGTTTCTTGTTCATATTGTTGACACATACCTTATTTCTCTCTCTTTCTAGGTGACTTCCCAACCACCCAAATAAAGCACAAGATGTTGAACAAGATCAAGGAGAACATATATTTTGGCATGGACCTAGATATTGGAGATGTTGCTTTGGAGACAAGACTTAAAGTAGTTTAGACTTCCCTCTATATAGATCCTTATGTTGTATCGTTCATGTAAAACCTAATGGGAGATATTATGAAATTTCGTAATCTTTACAAAAATTGATTATAGTCATGAAAATTATATTCCTCTGCTATACTCTTTGGTCTTTGTATACCATTATATAAAGATTAGAAAATAATTTCACCTATTCCAACATACCTTTTGAGTATGTTTGGAATGGATGTTTTATTCTACAAATTTTTAGTAAAGAGGTGATTTCACTCTTTTACAAAGATGAACCTTGTGTGTACAAGAAGGTTACTGGTAGCATAGTGGCATTCTCATATTTTATGTAGATAACATACTATTGATGAAGATGACATCCCTACATTACAAAAGGTAAAGACATGGATGGGAAATATGTTTTATATGAAAGAGTTGGGAGAAGCATCCTACATCTTAGGGATAAAGATCTATACAGATAGATCTAAGAGGCTTCTTGGACTAAGACAAAGCACATACAGTGACAAAGTATTGAAGTGGTTCAGCATGGAGAACACAAAGAGAGGAAACATGCCCATGTTACATGGAGTTGCCATCTATAAAGTTCAAAGTCTAGTGCTTGTGACAAAAGGGAATGCATAAGTTTGATTCTATATACCTTAGCAATTGGATCAATCATGTATGCAATGGTGTGCACCCATACATATGTCTTGTATGCCTTGATCATGATGAGCAGATATCAGTCAAATCCAGGTGATGCTCACTGGACAGTCGTGAAGAACATCCTTAAGTACTTGAGAAGGACTAAGGATTAGTTCTTGGTATACGGTAGAGAGGAAGAGTTGGTGGTAAGAGGTTACACTACTGTAAGATTCCAGACTAAAAAAGATGATTAAAGTTAAAATTAGGATTCATGTTTTGCCTAAATAATGGAGCTATAAGCTGGAAGAGTTCCAAGCAAGAAATAGTTTCAATTCTACAACAGGGGCCAAGTATATTGCTGCATTTAATGCATCAAAGGAGGCTTTATGGATCAAGAAGTTAATTTTAGAACTCGTGGTCATTCCAAGCATCAGTGATGCAATTGAGCTTGTGACAACAATGGAGCTATTGCACAATCTAAGGAACACAGAGTGCATCAGCACTCAAAACATATAGTGGTTCTATCTCATACGAGAGATCGTACAGTGATGAGATGTAAAGATTAGTAGAGTACCAATAGAGAATAATATTGTTGATCCCGTAACAAAGGCACTTTCACAGCAGAAGCATGATGGTCATGTTAGATCACTTGGAATACAATTTGTGGGTGATTGTCTCTAAGTGCAAGTGGGATTCTATCAGTATGTATGCCCAGAGAGCCAATCACATGATGATTGTAATGGCATAAATGTAAATGATTTGAATAGAAATAAAGGGAAAGATTCTAATTTATTCTATTTAATTCAGTTCTGAGATAATGATGTAACATAAAAAATATCTAGAGAATGATATTACTCAATGAGGTATGTCGTCAAGTACGTGACTTGTAAGAAATAGATGATACGGATTTTCATAGTGTATACACTCATTATGTCCCTAGTTGGTTGTTATTGTGTAAGGTAGATAGACAATAATAACACATAAGATCAGAGTGTGCGTTGGTTGATGACAGAATCTATTTAGTCAATATATGATGATATCAAACTAAGCACACAAATACATGTTGGGGAACAGTGTATCAGACAGACCCATCGTGAGACTGACATATGGAAGTCATCATCATGGAAGTCATAGTTGGCTCTCACAGTGATGGTGGTGATTGTGGTTCTTAGACCTAAGTCACTACACTATTCACATGTCATTTGGTATGTTTTGACATCATCAAATGTAATTCTAAAATACGGGTTATTATAGAGTGAGGATTGGGTGATTGTGACACATGGGGATAGACTGTAAGTGATGTAGATGGGATTTTTCCCTCCTACATGAGTATAATATCCTAGGACTCTTGATTAGAGAGATGGAGAAATGCATGGCCATGCATATGTGAGTCAATATGTGATATTGAGCTTACATATATCTCATACAGTCTGCTCTAATTCAATGAATAAGATTGAATGTTGAAGAGGGTGACTACTCCATACCTCGAGTTCAATCTAGATATCAGTGACAAAGGAACTATACAAACACTATAACACCATACACAGATTGTAGGTTGAACTTGTTCTCCAACTTTCCAATCACTTTGGTAGCATTGATGTGTGACTAGGCACCGCTCATTGCTTGTGATGTCATAAATTGTTATGGACATTCATTGCCAACATAATATGGGACCTATAGGGTCACACACATAGGTCTTGACCTAGAAGAGGAGTTTAATCTTAAATGATGATTGAATTGATTACAAAAATATTTAGGTATTCAATTCACGCAACAAATCAACTTACTAGATTGCAAAATGATTGTCTCATCCAATGAGACGTCAGTTTGGAGTGTCAAGTTGATTGGAACTGAATTGGTTGAAGTTCTACACAAAATAGGAACCAACTGATCGGATCATTGGGTGAACTGATTGGTTGGGGTAGAGCGAGGCGACTGGTTCACCTAGTGAACTGATCAGCTCGGTTGGGGCCGATGGAAGGTTCTAGCGATCTTCCTGAATTTTTGAGAAAGTTTGAATCGTATCGGTTGCTCAATTCTATTGACACAAGTAATTAATGTTTAGTATTAATTGGAAACTAATTGCCAGATCTATATGCGATTGGAAACTGTGACATGACTGTCTCACTGAGTGAGATGATTATCTTGAGTTCCAGACAACCATCTCAGTTGACAATCGAAAGGTTTGAGTCTAATAGGTTCTAAAAATTTAAGATCTTTTGGTCCCTTCCACTCTCACATACATTAGAAACCTTGCCCCAAACCCCTCTTATAAGTGGAGGGGTAGTGGGGGCTTCCCAAAATACAACTCAATTGCTTCTGACAATTTTTGTCCTCTGTGGTTGTGATAACTAATAGAGAGCCCAAGCAAGTCCTACCTGCTAAAGGGAGGAATAGCAAGGGAGAAATAAGTGTGGGAGAGTAAGTTGGTGACTAGTACTCCAACAGGAGGGACAACTCCTTCCTATTCATTCTAGCAAGACAACAGGAGTTCTAGGAAGTCCATGTGGACTTCTCTAGAGGCGAGGTGGTTTTTGCCCATCACTAAGGAGGACGATGTCAGTCAACAGTCCATGACAAGAAGGGTCATTGCAAACGAGGACGTTCGAGTTTGTTGTTCATGGAGGATTAGTCAGACAAGTCTCAATGCAACTAGAAGATTGTTATGCATCTACAATGACAAGGAGATGTCACTAGACTTGCTTCAGGACTAGGTATATCCTCAAAACCATCCTTCCCATCTTATAGTTATTGATGTGGTCCGCTGGTTTATGGGGAATATGGTAGTAAAAATTTTGTTTCTGCTACCTATTCTGTAGCCATATTTCCCTGCATTAATGGCATTTTTGTTTGCTTCATCCAAATGTGATGCAAACAACTAACATATAATATGATTTTTGATCTTCTATGCAAATTGATAGCATAGAAAAATGGAAATATTAACTGGTTGTTGAATTCCAATAAGCTAACAAGCATTCTTGCCGGCAGACTATTCTATTCATATCATCATGGTTGGTGTTTAAATGAATTAAATACCTTGGATACCATTAAAATCATAGAATAGAAGAGGCATCACATTATATATAACACATAAGACCTTGCATTCATTTCTACCCCACTCTCATTAATTTTTTGATGGCCATCATATCTCAGCACCACTCCCCTAGTCACCAAGCATTCACCTCTCATCCTACAAAATCCCTATAAGCTCTTAATTGTCAGTACAAGGATATATAGTTCGTCATTACCAAAAACCTACAATATGACAAGGTTCTCACCGTAGCTCAACTCTCATAGATGAGAAATCATGATTTGAAACCTATCTTGTGACTCCTTTATATATATTGCCAAATCCATTAGAATAGATGTACTAGGTTGAGACAACCCTGACCCTGAACTTAGGAGGTGTTATTGAATATCTAGGACTGATCATAAGGTATGTACATCCTCTATTCTATTTTGGGCATTATTTGACTAAAACCTACTTTCTTTTAATGAGGCATATTTTGAACTATTATTCCTTATGAAATATAAATTCTTGAACATTTACATTTCCTGATGTTGACTCATTATATCATTTTGGTTTTTGGACTTCCTTGTTTATAAGGGTATTTTTACCCCACTTGCTATGAATGCCTTTTTATGAAAATTGACTAAAATACTAGTCTTGCCTCTCTATTTTATGCATGCTACATGTTTGACTAGAATGTCTAGAATAGTGGTACTTATGTACAACCATACTTATATAGGGTGTGTGTTTTCGCTCGGGGTGTGCGTTTCCACCCTTATTTATTTTTAGGCCATGATCCTATGTTTTTATGGCCATTTTTTAGGTATATTTAGTCTACATTGTTATGCATGCAAATATATGTTGTTTTAATATGAATCGGTGGATGATTGTTATGGCAAGACATTCTTTACTATCATGCTTGTAATCTGAATTTAATATGCCTCATTTCTTTTGTTATATTCCTTTTGAACTTACCTAATTGCAGATAGCCCCCTTCTTGTGGGAACATCTCTTTTTGCACTTTTACCCCAATATAATGCCCAAAGTTTATTATGTGTACATATTCAGCCTTTGTTGACCTCTTTGTTGTTTCCTATGTTTCTGGGTGATGTTCCTTTCACCCAGGTTTAGGTACTTTAGAAGACAGAGATGCTAAAAAATTTAATATATGGACGTGGATATTGAGGATAGCTTGGGATAGTTGGTGTAATGTCCCAGGATTTGAGGCCTCGGATATAATGATCTTATAAGGAATGAATGGACTACCCATATCAGATAGTTGGTTTCCCTCTTCAACCGGCCTTATAAGTTCTTAGGTGTATACTTTTTATTTTATTTTTCATCCCACCTTATATGGTGAGGAATTATTGTACAAAGAAAATTTTGTAACTGTGTAATAGTTTTGTTTCCGCTGCTCATTCATTATCATGCTCTGTAATATGTACCATTTCATAAATGGATGAAATTCCTCCTTTCCTTCTTACCTTTTAGTATTTTTGGGATTGGATGGACTTATTCTTCAATTCAGTGAAGAATGGATCCCCTATCGGGTCTCACTCTTTACAAAATAGTGCACCCGTACATATATATGTATGCCTTGATCATGATGAGCAGATATCAGTCAAATCCAGGTGATGCTCACTGGGTAGTCGTGAAGAACATCCCTAAGTACTTGAGAAAAACTAAGGATTAGTTCTTGGTATGCGGCAGAGAGGAAAAGTTGGTGGTAAGAGGTTACACTACTGCAAGATTCTAGACTGACAAAGATGATTAAATTTGAAATTAGGATTCATGTTTTGCCTAAATAATGGAACTATAAGCAGGAAGAGTTCCAAGCAAGAAATAATTGTCAATTCTACAATAGGGGCCGAGTATATTGCTGCATCGAATGCATCAAAGGAGGCTTTATGGATCAAGAAGTTAATTTTAGAACTTGTGGTCATTCCAAGCATCAGTGATGCAATTGAGCTTGTGACAACAATGGATCTATTGCACAAGCTAAGGAACCCAGATCGCATCAGCACTCAAAACATATAGTTGTTCTATCTCATATGAGAGATCGTATAGTGATGAGATGTAAAGATTTGCAAAGTACCAACGGAGAACAATATTGTTGATCCCTTAACAAAGGCACTTTCATAGCAGAAGCATGATGGTCATGTTAGATCACTTGGAATACAATTTTCGGGTGATTATCTCTAAGTCCAAGTGGGATTCTATTAGTATGTATGCCCAGAGAGCCAATCATATGATGATTGTAATGGCATAAATGTAAATGATTTGAATAATAATAAAGGGAAAGATTCTAATTTATTCTATTTAATTCAGTTCTGAGATAATGATGTAACATAAAAAATATCTAGAGAATGATATTACTCGATGAGGTATGTCATCAAGTACGTGACTTGTAAGAAATAGATGATACGGATGTTCATAGTATATACACTCATTATGTCCATGTTCGGTTGTTATTGTGTAAGGTAGATAGATAATAATAACACATAAGATCAGAGTGTGAGTTGGTTGATGATAGAATCTCATTAGTCATGATATGACGATATCAAACTAAGCACACAGATACATGTTGGGGAACAGTGTATCGGACAGACCCATCGTGAGACTGACATATGGAAGCCATCATCATGGAAGTCATAGTTACGTCTCACAGTGATGGTGGTGATTGTGGTTCTTAGACCTAAGTCACTACACTCTTCACATGTCATTTGGTATGCTTTGACATCATCAAACGTAATTCTAAAATATGGGTTATTATAGAGTGATGATTGGGTGATTGTGACACATGGGGATAGACTGTAAGTGATGTAGATGGGATTTTTCCCTCCTACAGGAGTATGATATCCTAGGCCTCTTGATTAAAGAGATGGAGAAATGCATGGACATTCATATATGAGTCAATATGTGATATTGAGCTTACATATATCCCATACAGACTGCTCTTATTCAATGAACAAGATTGAATGTTGAAGAGGGTGACTACTCCATACCTTGAGTACAATCTGGATATCAGTGACAAAGGAACTATACAAACATTGTAACACCATACAAAGATTGTAGGTTGAAGTTGTTCTCCAACTTTCCAATCACTTTGGTAGCATTGATGTGTGACCAGGCACCGCTCATTGCTTGTGATATCATAAATTGTTATGGACATTCACTGCCAACATAATATGGGAACTATAGGGTCACACACATAGGTCTTGTCCTAGAAGAGGAGTTTAGTCTTGAATGATGATTGAATTGATTAAAAAAGTATTTACACAACAAATCAACTTACTAGACTGCAAAATGATTGTCTCACACAATGAGACGTTAGTTTGGAGTGTCAAGCTGATTGGAACTGAATTGGTTGAAATTATGCATGAAACAGGCACCAACCGATCGGATCAATGGGTGAACTGATTGGCTGGGATAGAGCGAGACGACCGGTTCACCTAGTGAACTAATCGGCTCAGTTGGGGCCGATGGAAGGTTCTAGCGATCTTCCTAAATTTGTGAGAAAGTTTGAATCGTATCGATTTCTCAATTTTATTGACACAATTAATGTTTAGTATTAATTGGAAACAAATTGCCAGATCTATATGTGATTGGAAACTGTGACACAGCTGTCTTGCCGAGTGAGACGATTATCTCAAGTGCCAGACGACCATCTCAATTGACAACCGAAAGTTTCAAGGCTAACAGGTTCTAAAAATTTAAGATCTATTGGTCCCTTCCACTCTCACATACACTATAAACCTTAACCCAAACCCCTCTTATAAGTGGAGGGGTAGTGGGGGCTTCCCAGAATACAACTCAATTGCTTCTGACAATTTTTTTCCTCTGTGGTTGTGATAAGTAATAGAGAGCTTGAGCAACTCCTACCCGCTAAAGGGAGGAATGGCAAGGGAGAAATAAGTGTGGGAGAGTAAGTTGGTGACTAGTACTCCAATAGGAGGGATAACTCCTTCCTATTCATTCTAGCAGGACAACAGGAGTTCTAGGCAGTCCATGTGGACTTCTCTAGAGGTGAGGTGGTTTTTGCCCGTCACTAAGGAGGACAATGTCAGTCAATAGTTCGTGACAAGAAGGGTCATTGCAGACGAGGACATTCGAGTTTGTTGTTCATGGAGGATCAGTCAAACGAGTCCCATTGCAACTAGAAGATAGTTACGCATCTACAATGACAAAGAGATGTCACTAGACTTGCTTCAGGACTAGGTATATCCTCAAAACCATCCTTCCCATCTTATAGTTATTGACATGGTCCGCTGGTTTATGGGGAATATGGTAGTAAAATTTTTGTTTTTTCTGCCTATTCAGTAGCCACATTTCCCTACATTAATGGCATTTTTGTTTGCTTCATCCAAATGTGATGCAAACAACCAACATATAATATGATTTTTGATCTATGCAAATTGATAGCATAGAAAAATGGAAATATTAACTAGTTGTTGAATTCCAATAAGCTAACAAGCATTCTTGTCGGTGGACTCTTCTATTCATATCATCATGGTTGGTGTTTAAATGAATTAAATACCTTGGATACCATTAAAATCACAGAATAGAAGAGGCATCACATTATATATATCACATAAGACCTTGCATTCATTTCTACCCGACTCTCATTAAATTTTTGATGGCCCTCTTGTCTCAGCGCCACTCCCCTAGTCACCAAGCATTCACCTCTCATCCTACAAAATCCCTCTAAGCACTTGATTGTGAGTACAAGGATATATAGTTTGCCATTACCAAAAACCTACAATATGACAAGGTTCTCACCGTAGCTGTAACGCCTGGGCCCACTGCCCAAGGCTCTAGTAGAGTTTCAGGAATGATGACTGGCCCCACAGACCACCACTAGCCTTAACTGTGTACTTTATCCACACTCATGCGCAAGTCAGGATAAACTTCCCGACTGGTCACCCATCCTAGTACTACTCCAAGCTGAGCACACTTAACTATGGAGTTATTTAGAGATGGACTCCCGGAAAAGGAGGTGCACCTTGGTGATATGGGTAGTCCAATCATTCCTTTTAAGATCATGTTATCCGAGGCCTCAAACCCTGGGATGTTACAATCTCCCCCACTTAGACTCTTGACGTCCTCGTCAAAGCTCAACTATAAGACCTCATAATCTCTTCCCCATTTTAGTGCAGGCCCATAATGGCCCATGGACACCCAGCTGATAACACCCAAATTAGCGTATATTTTCTATGCATTTTATCTGTAGTTTTGTGCCACTTTAGTCTTAATATGCTCTCTTTTGTTCATGTTTTATGCTTTCTGTCTCGAATTAGATAAAAGTAGTAAAAATAGCCAATAATGTAGATAATTAGCCTATTTTAGACTTGCAGGCACCGCAACTAGCCAATTTTGGGACTCTCAAGTACCGAACCTGAAAAGACAAGAATTCCAGTAGCTGGCCGATACGGCTGCCCGATAGGGCCTGGCCGATACGACTGCCCGATAGGGCCTGGCCGATACGGCTGCCCGATATGGCCTACCCGATATGGCTGGCTGATACAGCTGCCTGACACTCCCCCTGCCCGACATGGTCTTCGAGCGACAGTCATATTGGCCCACCTGATGCCTCAAGATCGAAGCCACGGATGAAGGACACGTGGGCCAATAAAAGCTACAACTCCCATCAACTCGCTGCCTATAAATAGCAGCTGCCAACCTATAGAGCAAAAGGGGAGAGCCGGAGGGAGGACCCGGCAACAGCTAGTGCCTAGACCAAGGAGCTAGTGTGTCGAGTTCCCCAAAAGTCTACCGACCGATACGGCCGCCGACCGATACGGTTGCCGCCCGATACCGTCGTCGACCGATACGGCTGCCGACCGATACGGTTTAGATAGAGAGTGAGCCGAGGGGTCCAGAGGGACGAAGAGAAGACCCAAGGGCCGAGATCCAACCTGCACAGAGGTCGAGGAGCGAGAGCCACCTCTCCTCTACGGGCTATATCTCTTCTCTCTTCTCTTTCATTCTATTGTATTCCTTTGTTTCTTGTACAAATGATGTTTATCCATCTTTGTTCGGTGCCAGCTATGCTTGTCTATGGCTAGTTAGCTCCTTCTTGGCTATGTAGCCCGATCTGGGTATGTTTATATACTTTTGCCTTAAGCAAGTAGATTCATATCAGATCTAGTATGTTGCATGTTCTATTTTCTCTTTCCAAGTTATGATTGCTAGTTTGGTTGATCTCTTACTCGCTTGAACTGCTATTTCTGCATGTATCGAGAGATTCGTTGTAGGAATAGCTAAGAGATGATAGTTTGGATCTGAACCCGAGAGGAGGACGATCCAAGGTATTTTGTTCCTAACACCCTGGAATATCCTAAGACCCGAGAGGGAACTTAGTGTATTCTGAGATGTTGATATGTCATTCCTCGAGAGAGGGTCATTGACATATTGTTGATGGTTTTAGTCATGCATCGCGAGAGCGAGTGGGACGACCCCACAGGACAGATGCCACCATGCATACTAGATGCTTGCTTGGGTGTTCAAGGGTTGTCTACGCCCGAGAACGAGTGCATAGACTGCCCCGTTTGTGGTTACATAGCCAGGAACTCTCTTTCTCTGTTTAGTAGACTCACGAGCTCTGTTTTGTTTTGTTTTGTTTTCTTTGTTTTGTTTTATATCGTGACAACCCGCTAGACTAGTTCTAGCACTTACTTTTATCGACTATCATCTTGGCTTATCTGACTAAAGAATGAGATATGTGGAGTCCTAAACGTCACCACGTCCTTGTGTTTGACCCCGTATATCTACTTCGACCCCGTAATAAAGTTGCGGTGGGCCTAGAAGGTTTCGGGTTATAAATTTAAAGCTTGATTCCTTCCTTTGTCCCGCGTTCATTTCTAGACGCGTGAAAAAGGTCGATCAACTTTTGGCGCCGTTGTTGGGGACGTGGTTTTCCACGTTTACACGCCTAGTAGATTTTTGTTCGGTCACTATAAGTCTGTATATACATGCATAGTTTTCCTCTTGCTTTACACATACTTGTTCATATATACTAAATCACTTTTCTTTTTCTCATACCTTTTTTTTCAGCCATGGACCTTGCTTCCGTAAGAAAAGTCATCTTGTCCACCTGTCCTCCTGAGTTTTTCCACAGTTCCGACTGCTGGCAAATAATTGAAGGTCGTGCTCTGCAACTAGTCGAGTTATACTCACCTCCACCGTCATCATATGTTGAAATTCCAACAAAGGAGACTGCCAGTCAACCAACGACCCCCATTCTATCATGGGATCAAGAACTGATTAAGGCAGTGGAGTTGGCTAGGGAAAGTTTTCAAGCACTCACCTCCTTAGCGCCTCATCTCCAAGAAGATGTCGATCCAATGCAACAACTGCTAGAAGAGCAGGATCGTCATCTCAAAGTAGCCACCGAGGCTGCAGAACGCAGTAGTAGTATACTTCAAACTGTTGAACAAGGATTCATCCTAAATCATCAGTTTGATACAGCGGGTTCCCCTTATATGTGCATGGAAGAATCGATGGGTCTCGAAAGCATTGCTTCTCAAGTACAACAATTTCATGATAAAGATGTTGAACAAGGCAGGAGGCTCCAAGAGCTCATCGATTCAGTTAGAAACTGATTACAAATGCCATCACAAGACGATGAATATGTTAGTCATCAAGACCATTCCATTTGTTCTGAAGTGGAGTATGCATCACCATCCTATTCAGACCATCAACTAGATTCATCGGGATTTTTCTATGAAGACCAACCCACTCCGGGAAGCCCTTCATTCTATCCAGATGACCCAGCTGATGAACCAATGGAAGAAATGAGTCATAGACATGAATGGGTCTATGATGACGATGATGAAGACTCAAAAAGCCAATCGACCTCACAACTAAAAGGTTGGTTTGAGGAACCAGAGTCAGATATTGAACCAAACCAGAGTGACATTTCTCATATTGAGACTTGTCATTTCGCTTTGAGCAGTACGCCAACCATGGTTTGGAACAATTTGTTTGACGACGACGACGACGATGACAGCGGCTCGACATGGAGCAGTTAATACAGTAACGAAGACGAGTTGGAGAAGCATGAGCCATCATTTTCCACCATCCCTTTACAAGGCTTGGTGGACGTCAAGGGGGCAGGATGGATGGTTCACTACAACATGGCTGTTGAGCATGAAGACACCCCTGACTCCACACTAGGTGATAAGCTTGGGGTGGTAGAACCACAAACATATTCTTCAGGGGGTACTTTTTGCTCAAAAGATGATTGGATGACTCAGACGGTACATGAAGATTTATCTGAGCATCCAACCTCAAGTGCAGAGATGGAGAGAGAAGATATGATTCCTCAAGATCTTGTCCAACCTCTCTCATCTATCTCATCCTATGTTGACATCCCAGGACCTTCATTTTCAGAATCATATAATGAAAGGTACCCTGAGTATGAAATGCCGAAGAATTCATCCCAGTGCAGTTCAAGCCACTTCCAGCACAAATATGACTTCACCGAGTCGCCAGATTTCACTCCACTTCTTCGGACTCGGAAGGGCCAACACATCTGCCTATTTTACTCATATTATGTGGCGAAACGCGTCGGCAAGACAAAGGTGACACTGGTCCCAAAACTTAGGATTTGGGATCCCAGTGTCAGTATCGTGGGGCAACCACCCCCTTTTTCTATTACCCACCCTCCCACCCTTTTATTACAATAAATTTTGCTTTTCATGTTCTTGTTAGTTTCTTTCCTCTAAATATTTTATATCCTTGCATCCATGCATCATCTTTAGACCTTCAATAACTACAATTAACACTCATGCATTCCTGCCTCACTATTTCAAGTTTGAGTCTTGCTCGAGGACAAGCAAAATTTTAAGCTTGGGGTGGTAGGCTTCGCCCTTCTTTTCTCTTCACCCTTCTAGCATGCATGTTTGCTTCCTGCATTTAGTTTTAAAATTTTCAAATTTTTTAGCTTTTAAGCTTTGCAATTATGCCTATATGGTGCGAACTTAATAGATAAATGCTTGACTTTATGCCTAGAGGCACAGTTTTCATCTTAAAAATTTCTTGCCCTCTTGCTTGACTTGCTCTTTGACTCTTTCCTTGAGTTTGGTAATAAATCTAAGGTTATGTCCCTTTTTCATAGCTTAAAGCTGAATTCCCTTGATCTGTGTCGTGAATGGCAAATCCATGGTAAAGGACTGTTGGAATGAGCTAAAACACGATCAAAGAACCTAGCTGTGGATTCACAAGTTTGCCCCTATTCTAAGGATTCTTGAATCATAATTTCTATCTTCTCACATAGGTATCAAGTGGATCATGATGAGTTTTGAGCCATGATCAAGGTGAAGTGCTTTTCCTTGATGGACTACATGCCTTCTCACATTAGATCGAGTCAAAAATATGAAAAATATAAAAATGTGCAAAAGAGGCTTGGCCGCCCACAAAATCCCAAAATATCTATATAGTTCTCACCCAAGCCTAAAAATAGAATGCAAATGATAAAAGCCTGAGTGTGAACAATAAATGAGTGTTGTTTTCCCTTTTAGGAGAGTTGAGGATGGTGCCCAGTCGGTGTATGACTGTGCTCATGAACGCGGATATGTCGTGCCTGGTAGTACCACTCTAAAAGCTCATTAGAGAGTCACTAGGAACCCCCTAGGTGACCTATGAGAAAATCTCAGTAGCAGGGCTGGTTCGAGCACAGTACGAGGAGTTCATCTCACTGCTTTGGGCCAACTGGTCTGGATTGTAGGGAATGTTGCTCGCTACATGGACCAACTTGACGCAGATCGGGATCCTCAGAAGTCATTAGAGTCTTTTTGCTTTGTTTCTTAGGACATGAATAAGTGAGAGGCGTGGTATTCCTGATTGGTTTGCATGGATTCATGGTGATGGCTCATTGCTCATCACCCGTGTGATCACCTGTGTGACAACTCTTTCATGTTTAAATAATTATGGTTCAAACCCTCATGAGTATCGGCAGGCTATAGTGAATTCGCTTAATCTTGCCTGGACACTCTTTGATCTTGCTTTGGAAGGATTGTGCTTGTTTGGTGGGGGTTTGTTCTGAAATGACATGGATCAAGAGTATTGATGTTTTAAACTGTTTTTCTTAACCTTAGCATTTATTGCCAAGCTTAATTTGGATGTTATCTTTTTGTTCTTTGAGCCCAGTCTTGCTTGAGGACAAGCAAGTTTTAAGCTTGGGGTAGTTGATAACACCCAAATTAGCGCATATTTTCTATACATTTTATCTATAGTTTTGTGCCACTTTAGTCTTAATATGCACTCTTTTGTTCATGTTTTATGCTTTCTGTCTCGAATTAGATAAAAGTAGTAAAAATAGCCAATAATGTAGCTAATTAGCCTATTTTAGACTTGCAGGCACCGCAACTAGCCAATTTTGGGACTCTCAAGTACCGAACCTGAAAAGACAAGAATTCCAGCAGCTGGCCGATACGGCTGACCGATAGGGCCTGGCCGATACGACTGCCCGATACGGATGCCCGATACGGCCTGGCCGATATGGCCTGCCCTATATGGTTGGCCGATACAGCTTCCTGACACTCCCCCTGCCCGAAACGGTCTTCGAGCGACAGTCATATTGGCCCACCTGATGCCTCAAGATCGAAGCCACGGATGAAGGACACGTGGGCCAATAAAAGCTACAACTCCCATCAACTCCCTGCCTATAAATAGCAGTTGCCAACCTACAGAG
The DNA here is from genome assembly GCA_963693085.1 of Alisma plantago-aquatica. Taxonomy (NCBI): domain Eukaryota; kingdom Viridiplantae; phylum Streptophyta; class Magnoliopsida; order Alismatales; family Alismataceae; genus Alisma; species Alisma plantago-aquatica. The sequence continues at coordinate 1,098,786,145 of OY856411.1, forward strand.
CAAAAGGGGAGAGCCGCAGGGAGGACCCGACAACAGCTAGTGCCTAGACCAAGGAGCTAGTGTGTCGAGTTCTCCAAAAGTCTACCGACCGATACGGCCGCCGACCGATACGGCCTCTGACCGATACGGTTTCCGCCCAATACGGCCGCCGACCGATACGGTTGCCGACCGATACGGTTTAGAGAGAGAGTGAGCCGAGGGGTCCAGAGGGACGAAGAGAAGACCCAAGGGCCGAAATCTAACCTGCATAGAGGCCGAGGAGCGAGAGCCACCTCTCCTCTATGGGTTATATCTCTTTCCTCTTCTCTTTCATTTTATTGCATTCCTTTGTTTCTTGTACAAACGATGTTTATCCATCTTTGTTCGGTGCCAACTATGCTTGTCTATGGCTAGTTAGCTCCTTCTTGGCTATGTAGCCCGATCTGGGCATGTTTATATACTTTTTCCTTAAGCAAGTAGATTCATATCAGATCTAGTATGTTGCATGTTCTATTTTATCTTTCCAAGTTATGATTGCTAGTTTGGTTGATCTCTTACTCGCTTGAACTGCTATTTCTGCCTGTATCGAGAGATCTGTTGTAGGAATAGCTAAGAGATGATAGTTTGGATCTGAACCCGAGAGGAGGACGATCTAAGGTATTTTGTTCCTAACACCCTGTAATATCCTAAGACCCGAGAGGGAACTTAGTGTATTCTGAGGTGTTGATATGTCATTCCTCGAGAGAGGGTCATTGACATATTGTTGATGGTTTTAGTCACGCATCGCGAGAGCGAGTGGGACGACCCCACAGGACAAATGCCACCGTGCATACTAGATGCTTGCTTGGGTGTTCAAGGGTTGTCTACGCCCGAGAACGAGTGCATAGACTGCCCCATTTGTGGTTACATAGTCAGGAACTCTCTTTATCTGTTTAGTAGACTCACGAGCTCTATTTTGTTTTGTTTTGTTTTGTTTTCTTTGTTTTGTTTTATATCGTGACAACCCGCTAGACTAGTTCTAGCACTTACTTTTATCAAGTATCGTCTTGGCTTATCTGACTAAAGAACGAGATCTGTGGCGTCCTAAACGTCACCACGTCCCTGTGTTCGACCCTGTATATCTACTTCGACCCCGTAATAAAGTTGCGGGGGCCTAGAAGGTTTCGGGTTATAAATTTAAAGCTTGATTCCTTCCTTTGTCCCGCGTTCATTTCCAGACGCGTGAAAAAGGCCGATCAACCCAGCTCCCGATCACGGAATACCAGCATAAGGGTGGCTACATCAACCATGGACCGCCCTTTCCTACATTCCTGGACCGCATGGCTCAAGACTGGCATGCCATGCCCAAGTGGGCCCCACTTACTGGAGGGGTTATGGCTCTGATACCATTTGTAATGCTTGGGCCCACTTCCCAAGGGTCTAGTAGAGTTTCAGGAATGATGATTGGCCCCACAGACCACCACTAGCCTTAACTGTGCACTTTGTCCACACTCATGCGCAAGTCAGGATAAACTTCCTGACTGGTCACCCATCCTAGTACTACTCCAAGCTGAGTACGCTTAACTATGGAGTTCTTTAGAGATGGGCTCTCGGAAAAGGAGGTGCACCTTGGTGATATGGGTAGTCCAATCATTCCTTTTAAGATCATGTTATCTGAGGCCTCAAATCCTGGGATGTTACAGTAGCTCAACTCTCATACATGAGAAATCATGATTTGAAACTTATTTTATGACTCCTATATATATATATATATATTGCCAAACCTATCTTATGACTCCTTTCATCTTGGCACCATCTTGCCATCTTCACCATTATCATATTCCAGATCATTTGGTCATGTGGTTTTGATGCCCAAACTTGCCTTATGTCTTATCCAACCTATATATATTATCCCATCTTGACCTCGCTACTATCAGATGCCACTACCAAGATCGAGGAGAGTCACCATTTGGTATCTTGGACTAGCAGATCATAGATAATAGAACACCAGGATGACAACATCTCTTCCATCCATATCATCAATTGCTACAAGTATGATCCCTACTCTGTGAGCAGTGATGCTTGGTTGAGTTTGGTCATGTGAAAAGAATTTGACAAGAAGTCCCTACCCCCAGATCTCTATCAATTTCCAAAGTGAACAGAGGTTAAAAATCCAAGGTTAGAGCAGATATACAGTATCCAAAGTCAATAGAGAACATGCTCATGCCAATGGAGTTGATAGGGCTTTCATCTATGATTTGAGTCAAAGTGGGATGAAAACATGTGGATATCATCCCTTACCTCTAGATGTGAGACTAAGAACTGGTTGTGGAAATCAGTTCAAGCCATGTTGATAATAAGGTAAATTTCTTTTTGATGTGTTGGCAATCTACGCATTAAGACTACGTATACTTATGAGTATAATTGGGGAGGATAATCAACAATAGTAGTAATAATCTCAACAAATAATAATAGTACTTGATATTGGTTCACTCCTTCCTATTTACAGGACAACTTTATTCAAGTAAACATTTCAATATATTTAAATGAGTAATGATGATATTTGTAACTTTTAGGGTGTCATTAAATAGTGAACAATAACCTAGAGGATGACCATGATGTTTAGGATGTAACAATTATTTATATTTTGAGTAACTCCTCCAATCTCTCTAATACTCATAGTATGAGTACATATAGTAGAATTTGAGTACTAGTAACTAATAGTTTTGTAAATAAAATTTTATCACGTGTAAAAAAATATTCGAGGCCCATCATAAATGTTGGTGTAATTGTGATCTAACCTAGTTAATGAACAACCTTAGTGTTTGGAATATATACATGAAAACCCCTAGATTATTATGTTAGTAGGAATAATATGTCTATGCATTTTCATGGTTTAAGTAAAGGGTACGATAGAATAAGTGCACATATAATAAGGTGCCTTTATAAATATATATGTATATCTTTATATTTTTTCATAGTTGAATTAGATGGGGTGTTAGTTTTTACTATATTTTCACATAACAATATAGCACATACTTGTATATAAGTACATAATTGATATCTAACAGTGTAACTCATATATAAAAAGGTACATGTACTAAACCTTGGATATCCCTAGAAAGAGTATTTTCATAATTAATATATCACTGTGTGAACATTTTTTACAGTAATAAATAAACAAAATTATATTATATTAGAAGAACAAAACATCTAAGGATCTAATCTATATTGATAATGATACTCTTGAGTATGTAAAATTGATCATATACAACATAGTTGCAAATAGAAATAGTAATGATGGGGGAAATATGGAATAGTGATCCTATATGTAAAAGAAATAGCTAAAATTGAAGAACATTTGTAGCAAGCCAACTTGTAACAATTTTGCTCTAATTTATAACTATATCTTCATCGACTCCTGGAATTCAACACTTGAAAAACTTGATTTGTGTTCTTCAATTCAAAGGTACTAAATTTCTACTATATTTGGAAAGATTATTCCCTTTAGAAGCATGCATAGTAGATAGGCTGGTTGGTCAATTTTTGCTTTGAAATTTAGCCTTACTCTTTGAAAGCCACCAACAATTATTCATAAAAATAGTAGCATGCTATTTAAACATAGAAAAAGGATAGGTTAGTGCCTAATACTTTAGTGGAAATATGCATTCATACCTCCATGCAGAGTCAAGGAACATAGAATCCCTCAGAATACTAGGAATCTTAGTTGGTGTGTTGTCATTCTCCTAGGAGAGAACACATGGCTTCCCCAACACAACAAATATTTACATGTGCTATCAAATGAAATTTTGATATCTAGACTCAAAATTTTGATATTGATTCTCATTGACTTTGAAAACATTTTCCACTTGATACATATATACATTATTTTAATCCCTTGCATTTTGTCATAAAACTTATTTGTATCTAGGTTCATACTTATTTACTTTCTTGTTATCCATTTTGTACTAGTCATTTGACTGACCCATTTTCCCTTCTTGGGGTCCATGTGTGGTTTCATTTCCTCTGGGAATTCATGGATAGGTGATCAAATCAAGACCTATAGGGACTGCACGAGATGCCCTCTTTTAGAGATGAAGATTAGATTGGTGATAAATTTATTTACTAGTATTCAATGTGTATGTATATTCTCTAAGATCACCATGTACTCTAAAAAAAATTGAATGAATGAAAAGACTTGCTTATATTTTTTGACATAAATTTTGTAAACATTTGATTGTAATGATCGGATCTTTACAATGATCGTGTATGTCAATATAATGTGTGTAGTTCTTCTATTGAACCTAAAAATATTGCATGCCACCAAGAGATGTGAAACTAGTCATATCATTGCCCTCAAGGGAAGGAGGTTTGGGGAGAACCTTGATCCTATCATCTATCTTACATATCAGACCCCCAATGAGGATATATCCATCTGACATCTTACATGCAACCACTCTAAAAAAATATTAAATAGAACATGCCCCACATCAACATGACTCTTGTGCGCCATGCACCATAGATACTAAAGCCCAGATTAGGAAAGCACAAAATAATGTGTCCTTCCTCCCAAATATGTTGTTTGATAAAACACATTGGAGGATGCAAAGAAATATGATGTGGATGTGGGTTTCCCTAGATCTCCTAAGCTTTTATGTTGCATCATCATTCATCTCCGACCAAAACTTGTAATAATAAAATTTTGGCTTGAGTAAAGAACCACCATATCATCAAAACCTAGTTCCTAAGAAAACATATTAGTTTCCATGGAAAGCTTATTTTCATCATCTAGAAGGTAATCATCAACCACCCCCCTATTATCGCACTCTTATAAATTCATCAAGAACTCAAAAATATGAGTGGGGAAAGTCTGAGTGTTACCTTGGGAGACATCATTGAGTAAAGAGACTTGTTGCAACATGGGTAGGAACCTTATTGGTCAAGTCAAATTAATTCACAATCTCCTAGTGAATGAATTGGCTGGTGTGGATGCAATAGTCCATGAGATTCTAAGAGTGCTCAAGATCTTCCCTAAACTAAATGGTGAAGGGGAAAACTGCATATGAGCCTTGCTTCTGTTACTCTTCACTTTCTTCATTCCTCCTCCTCCACCTCAGACTCAAAACTAAGCTTTTAGGTGCAAAATAGCTCCACTTGTACCCTCTTACCTCCTCTTCCTTTGCTCCTAACCATTATAGTGGAGGGGATGGAAATGTGTGGGTTGTTGAAATGACAAAGTTGTGTAGTGTCTAAAGGTGGTGCATGGTGTGCACCAAGGCCTGCAAGGTGTGCATGAGTCGACAGAATGCCTATTCTTTCCGGTGTGGATGTCGTGCACTAGTATCATACATGCCTTGAACCATGGATATGAGTTAAACAAATTCAAAATTCGGTTCTCGATGTTGAGTGAAGATGTGGAGGAGGGTGTAGTGACATCAATGAAGGTCTAGGGGGGTCTTGTGTGCCTATGGGCATAGTATAGGGAGGTCCTTTGCTCTTCAAGCTAGAAGTGGCATCTATAAAGGGTTGATCTTCTTCTCGCTCACTTGAGTAAAGCTTAGTGAAGGTCAGCAATGTGGGAGGAGGCTTGCTACGTTGATCAAGTGTGATTTCTTGCTCCTTAGGAGCTATTAGGAATTGACAGTGGTGCTTTTTGGTTAGAAGGGTGTTGTATTTGACTGAAGGCATGGTCTTATACCCTAGGTTGGCACTTAGGGTTGTACATATACTAGAATTAACTAGTGTATCAGATTAGACTAACTATTTTATCCAGACTGGTCTTAGAACAAATTGAAATTTGGGTTTGGTCCTTTGTCCTGTGACTTTTTGTAAATACGGTCCTTATTCTCCGATCAGAAATTGATTAAAATTGATTTTGACTAGTTGGACAAGGTAAATTATTTTAAATATATATTAATTAAATCTAATGTTTATGAAAGGTTGTATGATAGTGGACTATGCTACATATCATACTAAAATTTAACAAAAAGCATATGAACCTTTTAGCATATTCAACGTAAGTTGATCTTTGCAAATTGTGGTTACTCTATGAAGCTTAATGTGTAGTTTCAAACTTTTCAAATAACTAAGAAACGATTGTTGTAGTTGACTATTAACTCATGTGCTATGGTCATACGTTCGAGACCTTTGTCATTAATTTTTTAACTAGATGTTGTTACATGCAGCAACAACAGTTGTAAATTAATTAACAAGTTAAGGTAGATCCAGATAAGAAACATGTAGAATTAACCAATGCACGAGAAAAAAATACATAGTTAGGAACTCAGATTAGATCATTAATTGAAAAATGAATGTGATGCTTGAAGAATTGAACAGCCTACAATCCTTCTGAATAGGCATTATTCTTCTAGATGACCCGGTCATGAACTTGTAGAATACGTCTCATTCGCATTGATGATGAACAATGTATACGTTGAATGACTTTGTACTACCAGTGCATCCCAGTGACCGTAGGAACCACCACTTGACATATCATATCACTTGCTATGCACATGAGAAGGTCTCTACGGAGTAGTTCAGGAGTGACAGACGAAAGAGACTGGCTAGGACTCACAAAACATCCATACGAACACTGACTGGTGATGTTCGTAAGTTGTATTTAACCCTAATGGTGAGAGGTTTTTATAGCCTTTCGCACTCCTAAATCTTATTCCCATTAATACACAATCACAAGATCACTCTTATAAACATTTGTAGAAAATCACAAGACAAACACTTTCTAGTTAGGATTAATAAACCCATTCTAAAAAGAAATAATAAATTAAATTAATAATTCACTTTGTAGTTGTATCCTAGTATAAAATAAGATGGAAGACAATTTCCACAACCCACAAGTCTGAGCTAGTGCCTAGCCCAGAGAGGCGAGGTGAAGCAAGGCATGGCGTGGTGTGGCACCTGTGCACATGTGTGTGTGTTGTGATCACCATACCCACCAAGGAGGTGATAATACTCTCCCCTTGATCCCTTTGGACACTACTGTCACATATGATCCTACAAATAAGGACCACAAAAGTTACAAGAGTGAGCAATGTGGGACAAAACCTCTTCCCATTTGCACATGACACAAAGCTATATTTCCTCTATGTACTAGTTGAACTACATTGGGCTTAAACCATGCTAAATAGATGGCTAGTGGCAATATATCTAACAATCCCCCACAAATTCTAATGTGTAGTGTGCTCTACAATTCAGTATCCATATTGTGCTTTCAACAGATTTCTTTTGGTTTGAATCTTATCAAACTTTGACCCCCACATGAACTAGGTGAACAAAGGTCTTGAACTTGAACCTTGGTTGCAAGAGCATAAGTTGGTAGTAACACAATAAAGACATGTAAGAAAAGAAATATGATGCCTTAACGCCATGCATCCAAATAACATGTTATGATTAATACAAGAGAACAACCCAATTCCCCTATTGCAGCCTACACAACATCAATCATTTAGTTTGAGTGTCCAAAGATGTGTCGCTAATGTGTTGTCCTAAGACTCAACACCATTGAGAGACTAATATCTTACTAACTTTTTAAGTCATGACACTAATAGGTTTCCAAGGAGATAGACACATAGATGCAAGATGCATCAATGAAAAAACATAGTATCATTTGATTCACCCAACAACTTGTTATTACCACAATGAACTCAATTTGTGGAATCTCCACTCTTTTGAGTTGGTTTGCTACTGCCTACAAATCGAAAGGGGTTTCAGTCTCATCCCCATCCTAGATTTTTTCACTAAGGACAAGGTAAGACCTTTAGTAAAAGGATCAATTGTATTATCTTTGATACTGATGTAGTCTACAGCCACGACCCCATTAGACACTAATTTCCTTACAGACTTGAGTCTGACTTGGATGTGTCTATGATGTTTTTATTGTACTTGGAACTCTTAATCTTATCAATGGTTGTAGTGTTATCACAGTGAAGTGAAACTATAGGAAGAGGCTTCTTTAGCATAGGTAAGCAGGACATAAGTCCATGTAGCCATTCAGGACAAAATTGTATCTCAAAAGTAGACCAAGACAATATGGTATGTTTCTTAGACCTCCATGCAACATCACCTCCTCTCTTATAGTAATACAAATCAAAGACACCATTATTCCCAGAGTTCATGGCAATCTAGCTTGAACCACTATGTCCTTAAACTACAGAAGGATATTTGCCATAATCTAGCATAAGGGAACGTGTTCCCTAGATGTACCTCAAAACTCTATCAAGAGCATCCCAATAGATCTTGTCGGGATAACTAGTGTATTTACTTAATTTTCTCATGACAAAGGAAATATCTAGATGTGTACAGTGAATAAGATACATCAAATTTTTGATTATCTGATAGTATCATAAATGATACATTGAAACTCCAGTATCATTCTTGAACATGGCCTTGGATGAATCATATGGAATCTTAACATGTTGACATGATGTGTACTCAAACCTCTCCAGTGTATTTTCAACATAGTGAAATTGAGATAGAGTTATACCATTAGTAGACCTTATGATTTTAAGCCCTAAAATCACATCAACGACACTCATATGCTTCATCTCAAACTTTATACATAAGAATAATTTTTTATCATTTACTACTTTTATATTAGAACCAAAAAGTAGGATATCATCGACATATAATCATAACAACATGAATCCACGATTGATGATTTTACAGTAGAGACACTTATCAAATTCATTAGAAACAAAGCCAAACGATGATATCACAAAATCAAACTTCCCATGACATTGCTTAGGGGCTTGTTTCAAGCCATATAATAACTTAACATGTTTGCACACCTTGGTATCATTCCCATGACCCACAAATCCCTCAGCTTGTTTGATATATATCTCTTCCTGAAGATCATTGCATAATATTATGGCCTTCACATCCATCTTATGGATAGAAAGATTATAAATGGAGGCCAATGCTATAGGCACCCGGATTTTGGTCACACAGGAAACTGGAGAATAGGTATCAAAACAATATACTCCTTCCCTTTGTGTGTAACCCTTAGAAACTAACATAGCTTTATATTAATTGGTTGTCCCATGTTCATTAACTTTCTTCTTATGTAGATCCATTTGCATCTAACTTCAGAACAACCAGGAGGCACATTCACTAATTTCCAAGTTCCATTTGAGAGAATTGATTGGATTTCATCATGAATGGCTTCTTTCCAAAACTTAGATTATGGAGAATCCATAGATTGTTTGAAAGATAAAGGATCATCCTCAACATTGTAAGTGAAAAACTCACTTCCAAAATCTTTAGATGTGCTAGGTCATTTACTTCTTCTTGGTTCAACCATTTCTTTATAATCATCAGATTCAGAAATAGCATATTCTGAGCCACCCCGCACATTTGTCATCATTTCCATGTGCTCGGGAATGGAACTAATGGTGAATGAATCTTCTTGATATTCTTCTTTGGGAACACCAATTTTCGTGGGAACAAATACTCAAAGAATGTAACATCATGTAATTCCACAATTGTATTGACATCAATGCCTGAGATATCAGATGTTTACAATCAAGAATCTATAGGCATAACTTGTCTCTACATAACCCAAGAATATGGCATCAATCGTTTTTGGTCTCAAATTTCTTCCTTTTGTGTTTAGGGACAAGTACCTTAGCAAGGCACCCCCACACTCAAAGATATTTGAGCCTCGATTTTCTCCCTCTCTATTGGTCAAACGAACTATTCTCTTTAAGTTTATGGGGAACTCTATTCATAATATGGCAATTTGTATTCAAATCTCCCCTGTAGACATGAGTCTTGGAGTAAGGTATTAATCATATCTATTAGGGTTCGGTTCTTATGTTCAGCTATACCATTATACTGCACTGAATAAGGAGTGGTAACCTCATGAACTATACCATGGAATTGACAAAATTCCAAAAACAAGTTTGAGGTGTATTCTCCTCCCCTATCAGACCTTAATCGCTCAAGTACTTTGCAAGTTTGAGTTTCACCTTCTTTCTTATAAATTTTTTACATGTATCCAATGCATCATCTTTACTTTTAAGTAAATATACATAATAATGTCTACTAGCATTGTCAATAAAAGTTATGAAATAATATTTTTGATCCCCCGTAGTATTCCCATTACACTCACATACATCAGTGTGTATTAAATCAAGAGTTTTAGAATTCCTATTCAAAGGATGAAAAGGTTTCTTAAGTAGTTTAGCTTGCACATAGATTTCACATCTATTAACATTAATATCAGACTCGGGAATTAAACCAACATTCAACATTTGTTTGATTGAGCCGAAATGAACATGACTCAAATGATAATATCATACATCAGAAGATATAAGATTCATGCAAACAAAACTATCATCATTCAAATTTAAAGTTGAATTTGAAACTAGTTCAACAAGAATCTTAAATAAGTTCTTCATGTCACATAGATACCCCTTGTAAAAAAATAAAGAATTTTGAAGGTGTGTAATAATATCCTTATTACATTTGCAATCTACTCTAGAACCATCCCTAACTAAAATTACACCACTGAGGATATTGTGTAAAATGGTTGGAACATGTCTGACACTATGAAGCGTCAAAACCTTCCCAAAAGGAAACTTATGGTCCACTCAACCTTCACATTCAACTTCTACAGAGATGGAATCACTCAAAGTCACAGAACGACCTCTAAAGGTCTGGTGAGGCACAAATTGAGACTTATTAGCACAAACATGTATGTTAGCTCTAGGGTCAATTATCTAATAAATTGGTTTTAAAATAGAGAGAATTTTAGGTTTTAAAGACATGTACCCATCATTTAGGCTCAAGGATGTAGTCATCATGTTGACCCCAACCTCACCAGTTGTAGATTTAGAATCTTTCTTTTCCTTCTTTGTAGGACAATCCTTGTTCCAATGGCCAACCTATGCACAAGTCCAATAAGGTTTGTTCTTTGATTTCATCTAGATCTTAGCCTTAGGTTTATGCATATTCTTGGATTTCTTATCTTTGGTTTTAGTAGTTTTAAAATTGACACTAGGTTTTGTCTCAGTAGGTAACTTGAAAATCATCGCTTTCTAGTGTTCTTCTTGTATGTTAATAGCCCTCATTAGATCATTCATTGACAAGTATCCTATGAAATGTTTAAAATTCATTCCAAACAATTTTGAGGACTTAGGAAATTTTTTTATGATGGACATAACAAAGAATTTCTCAAGCAATTCCATTTTTCATCTGAGAGTTCATGACACATGAGATGAAAGTCGTGTGTTCAATCAGAAATGGATTTATCCTCAACCATATGAAATTTTAGAAATTTAGATGTGCAATACTTTTCATCACCTTGATTCTCAGTACTATTCTTTACTAATGCCGCCCACAAAATTTTAGATGTAGTAACAGACGGCTTTGAGTATGAATCATATAGTTTGTTATATATAACAAATAGAATCAACCCTCAACCTGTCTTATCACCCTTCTTCCAATTTGCAATTAACTTTACATTAAGCCAAATTTGCATCCTACTCTACCAATGAACAAAGTTGGTACCAGTAAATTTCTCAAGGATATTACCACTATCAATTTTATTTCCAGAACCACCATGATCAATCATTGTTGATTAACGATAGAAACTAAATTCTTTAAGATTGTTATTAATTTTTTAATTAGATTTCATTACATGTAGTGACAACAATTGTAAATTAATTAACAAGTTCAGGCAAATCTAGATAAGAAACACATAGAATTAACCAATGCAGAAGAAATGAAATAAAAATTTAGAAATGTGTACCAATTTGTTTGTTGAAAAACAAATGTGATACTTCAAGAATTCAGTAGGCCACAATCCTTCTGTATAGGCGTCATTTTTAGACGACCCGGTCATAGACATGTAGAAGACATCTGGTTCATGCCGATGATGAATAATGCAGACGTTAAACAACATGAACTACCAGTGCAGACAGCGACCATAGGAGACACCACCTGATAGATCATGTCACTTGCTTCGCACGGGAGATGGTCTCCACAGAGTAGTTGGGGAGTGACAGAAGAAGGAGATTGGCTAGGGTTCACAAAACACCCATACAGACACTTACAATTGATGTCTATAATCTATCTTTAATCTTAATGACCATAGGCTTATTTATAGCCTTTCACGATCCCCAATTATATAAGACAAAAGACAGAAGGCCAGGACAGGCATGGCACATGCACGTGGGTGTGTGTGAGTTATGGGTACCATACCTACCAAGGAGGTGAGCATACTCTCCCCTAAAGCCCTTTGGACACTACTATCACATGTGATCCTACAAATAAGGACCACAAAAGTTCTAAGAGTAAGTAATGTGGGATCAAACTTCTTCCCATTTGCACAAGACAAAAACTAAATTTCCTCTATGAGTAATTATACTACATTGGGCTTGACCCATGCTAAATAGATGTCTAGCAACCATATTGAAAACATTATATATTATTCTCAATAACAATTTATGTTGTATCTTAAGTGAAATAACAATACGAATAGTCTTGAGTTGTGTCTACACTTTTAAACTGATTATTATAAGTCTCTGACAACAAGTACAATAATATTTAGTTTTCTTGTTGCTCTCGTCATGGCTTCATGTATGGAAGTTTAAATTGAAACTTCTTCTCAACCTTTTCTTTTTTTTATGACAAGGAACCCCTCCCAAGTAAGGTCACTATTGGACTCGATTCAGCTAAAGATAAATATAGAAACTAGCCACACACTTTAGGGGCATCTTAACATGCTAAATAACATGGGGCCTTGTCTCATATGAAGAATGGGTCTTATTTGGGAAGGTATATGGTCCATAAATTTTCCTTTTAGGTCTAAAATGCATCTCGCCCAAACTAGTCCAGTCTGAATCAATTTGGTCTAGGTTTAGACTGATGCACACCCCTGTCAGTAGTCACCCCTTATATTTTCATTTGAACTCCCTCCTTATTGTACGGAGTGTTGGTTCATGTGCATGTTGCGTTGGGTTCATACTATACACAAATTTGCAAACTCAATGGCAGGATGTGTTGAAACCTTACACAATGTGTGTTCTGTCAATATGAGATGCATTTTGTTCCATACATTGGCACGAATGATCAAATGGCATGGTGCAATATAGATGGCATGTCCTGCAGGGTGATTGTAGATTTTGTCTGCATCCTTCTGAAAATGTGTACGGTGTGAATGTTGAAGTGTATGCCATGTCTTAAGAATTTTTTTTCTCTCCATTTTATCAATTAACATAGATAATCTAGTAATAGTAAATCTTTAATGACGTACATAATGCACAAACTAAAGAAAAATACTTTCACACATGCATATTTACATGCAGAAAATGGGATGAATTAAACTAAAAATAAATTATGAAAATTTAAATCAAATGTAAAGTATGGTTGTCTTCTATTAGAACTTCGATTTAATGTCCCTCAGTCAGACAAAATTCTTATCTTCGAATGAGTTCAAACAAAATGTCTTTCTCAACGAGGTCATCATGAAGATCACCCTCTTCTCTTTCTACTTCCACCCCAAGTTTCTGGTCACCTAGATCCAAAGTCTTCATAGAGATATTCTTCTCATATAATTATACTTTTTTTACCTCTATCCACTTCAATCATTAGCTTGATGCTCTCTAAGAATGGGCATCCTAAGATAATCTCCCTTGGGTTTCCACATTTTTTCCTCAATGATCACAAAGTCCACTAATACATAGAAACCTTCAACCATCATCAATAAATTCTCCACCATAGATACCCTAGAGTGATATGTAATTTGAAAACTTATTTTTAGTTTCATGGGTGCCTATAAAACCCAACTGAGAGGGTATTGTTCATGTCATAACATTTAAGGTAGCACCTTGATCACACAACATAGTAGAGAAATGTGTACAACCTATGTCACTCCAAACGTACAAAGCTCTCTGAGATCCTAGGGTACGGGAGGAATATTGTCTAATGTTATGACACTTAAATCAGGTGCAAAAACTATGATTTGAAGTTTATCCTTATCTTTTTTCTTCAATTGGACTCCCTTCGGTAGAAAACTCAAGAGTAAGCTTGTCTTATGTGTCCTCATTGTGGGTGATAATAGGAAGTGGTGAAGCAATTGGCTCCACCACTTTGTTCCTTGAATGAGGTGGAATATATGATGGTGTAGGCTTCTCTTATAGCTAATATATAGTGTCTTTGCTCTGGTTTCTTAAAGGAATGTCAATGTGCCAAGGAAATAGTTTGGCAAATGCCTCCAGTAAAATCTTTTGCATGGGTTGTTGCTTTGGTTCACCCTATTTTTTGAGTTGGTTCAAGTATTTGACTTTGATCGAATTTACATGATCCCTACATTTCACCTATATATTGTCTAGAATCTCAACCTATATTACACTTAAGTGACCCATAAAAAGATGGATCAACGTGTATTATAGCTTGAGTTTTCTCCACAAGAAGCCAATGCAATTCAACACAAATTAATTTTAAATTAATCACATGATTCAAACAAAAATATCTAGATGATTGATTACATCCTAAAATAAACTAAGTTGTGATGGGTTATCTTCTAAATGAGTAACTTAAATAAATTAATTTATCTCCCAGACACCTATAAATCATATTTGGAAAATTATACATAACTTATATGATCATATCTTTTATCCACATATTGCACTACATTACAATTATTGATTTTCACCTATTAACTATCTAAATGGCTAGATTACTCATCTCTCAATGATAAGTCTAGTACAAGATATTAAGATCACCCCAAAGAGGTTGATAAACCTACCATTGTTGCACAAACAAGGACACTAGCCTGTAGGAATATTTGTTCACTTTCATTTAATATAAGTTAGATCTCTAGTTGACTCCTATTTATTTGTACATATCTCAAGATACAAATTTGAAGACATAGAGTAACCTAGACCTTTTATGGTCATGAACAATTAACAACAACTAGAGACATAGTTGAGAAGTTTGTAATATTAAAAAAATGTTCATCACATGACTATAGACGTCATCTAGGCACCAAACATAGAGAAAGTACTCCATGCTAGTGGGTGATGTATTAGCAAGGTTGTCCTCCACAAAAAAATAAAACTTCCATGTAGCAAAGAGAAGAAAATAGAGTAGGGGAAGGAGAAAAACAAGATACAACACTTGTAGAGGAGTTATTCTCTACAATTGAGATGCACTTGAAGCTTCCTAAGCTTGGAGAGAGAAATTTGCCTCTAAATCCTTCTTATTCCTTCCATCCTCTTTAGATTTTATTTGCCTTTTCAGTCAGTCTCCTCCTTTTCCCTGAGTGGTATGAATCAAATGAAATATATTCCATCATAACCATCTTCCCACTATTTTTTTCACCTACACAACCATGCACATCCTGCACCACTGATGCATGTCAGGCACCTTAGAAGTTTCCAAAGCTCAGGCTTGGAACCATTTGGAACATTGTGCATGTGAAGTGTACATGATGTTTCATTGTATGGACATGCCATGTATGTGGATGATCAAAAAACATAAAGCTGATGATGTTGTGCATGCCATGACTGGCATCTTATGTGCATTTAAGTTGAGTTTGTGAGCATCTTCTAGCATAGGGCACATTGTGCACGTGTGGTAGCATATCATGCAGCAAACTTGGATAATTGGAGTGGTTGTATGTATGTGTGTACACCGTTCATGGGTGGGTATGTCTCGTACCTCTATTTAGAAAGTCCATACTCATCTTTTTTTGAGTCCCCTTGTCGGTGATGAAATCGACATTGGTTCTAGATGAACTAATCTCATGATATATGAAATAAAATACTTTTGATCAATCCAAATGATAGCAAAAAGAGTAATTAAACTAGTTATGATTTTTTAAGCTTAGGGTGTTGTCATGGAATTTTTATTATTAGATGCATATAATCAAGGCATAAAAGTTGTATGAACTACATGTAAAAAAATAGTTAGATCTATAAAAGAAATAAAAACATCCAATATAAATCTCCAAATTACTTAAACAAACATCCCTACATGAGTTGATTACTTATTTGTTATTATGCCATGGGTACCTCATGGTGTACTACTCAAACCAGTAATTAGTGATTGTGAATTTTCCTAGGTCACCATGTAAGATCTTAGGTTTATTGGTCTCTATAAGACCCCTACACGCAGTGGTCAATGTGAGTATAAATAAGTAGGGGCTCAACATCCAAAATACTACTATTAAAAAATCAAATTCCAATCTAAAATATCAAATTTGTCATGGTTTGACTCATGCCACTACACCTTATCACATTGGGTATGATAACCATCATGTCATATAACACATATCTCATTGCCACACATCACTAGAGATATGGCCTCAACTGCACTCATACGTGTTGAAAATATTTGTTGAAAAAAAACTTTGACCACCATATATACTCAACAATATATACCTCCCATTACCTTCTCACAATCCAATATTTCTACAAGGTTGCTCATGTCACTATCTTGAATCATGAACATGAGGATAGTTCATGTGGTCACATGGCACTACATGATTAGAGCCTCACTTCATTATTTAAGCCAATTAGTTATCTTTTAATATGAAACCAAGGAGTAAAAAAAGTATAAATATGTACTTTAAAACAAGTTTAAGAAACCTTAAAATAATATGAGCCTCATGTCGTCCATCATGGTGCCCAAAATAAAAACAATTCATAACTTTTCATTCATTACAAGAACATACCTTAATAAACATTCAATGTTTTCCTCAAATAGTTTGTTTCTCGTCACATATCAGTATATAAATTTAATGAAATAGTTAATGTACCAAATTCAAAATATCAGGAAATTATATTCAAAGCAAGAATATGTACAAAAATGTCATTTGTAGATGTAAAAGAGCTATCTTTTGGTATGAAATGTAAGTTCCAAGAAATTTTAGCATTATGAAAGTTAGGGGAACATAGTAATTTCACCATATAAGGTGACGCAAACAATTATGAAGGTTGAGGAATTCATTTTTTACGGCATGCTATCAAAAAGTCATAAAAGAGTCATTTATAACAAAAACACGTCTTGTCAGAATTTCAACCAGTATGGCCTCAAGAGGGCATAATGTTTCTATTGTAGATCATAATTATAAATTATAATAAGTCCAAAGTAATATTTATTATGATTTATACTATCAAAACGGTCCATTAAGACACATTTTAGGCATATTAAGCAATATTCAAGCATTTTTATGGTTTGCATGCAACAATGTAGGCAAAAGAAGCTAAAATAAGCTACATCACTTGCCTCAAGATGGTGAAAACATGATCCAAACAATAAGTACACGAGATACTCTTCTACCAACTCCATACATTTTACCAGATCTCCACAAAAGTTCCTTCAAGCAAGATATGTGTGTAATTAGGTTGAAAATGGAGAAAAGGAGGGATTTTTAGCCAAAATGAGTAAGTTCACCACGGTTCGCCATGGATCTCATCCAAAAGGAATAAGCAGTAGGGAAACATAAATAACAGAGAATAACAATAAGAAGAAGAAGAGATATTATATGATCTATGGTTTTAAATAAGCTATCTTGCATTAGAAACAAAGAAACGAGCTTGATTGTGACGACCGTCTCGTGAAAACAGATTTAACTAATGCGGAAGCATTCACTAAGCAGCGGATTACCAAAAATCACTAAAAATTAAAACCTTGTTATCAAGAGATCCATTAAAGGAAAACTTTCTCACATAGAACCAAAGTAACATATTTACATTCTTGTTCAAAGGTACATAATATGTATCATCTCCTTTTGAGAATTACAAGCATTAACTGTCATGTCAAGCTAAACACAGGCAGTATAAAATCTCAAAGCACTGAGCCAAAATCTCGAAAGCAATGACTACTACTCCGAGGACCTGAGAGTACAGAGACGACACATAGGACTCTATCTATATCTATACAAGGCATAACAGCCAGTGTCTCCATCTAAGACTTCACTGTTGTCCCTACTGCTGTTGTTGTTGCCCTTCACCTATTGAAGGATTCCTGCCTCCTCGTCTGCGTCCACCTAAAAATGTGATTCCCACGGGGGTGAGACAATTGTAAATTTCCCCAGCGAGAGATATAACTCTCTGCCAGAAACATTATTATTGCATCTTAAGAAGATAAATATACACAAAGGAATTATATTTGTTTGGTAGCAGTTAATTCAATGTCTAATAGATTAGAACATCATGTCACTTATCCTTTAAGGAATATGAAAAACATGTATAACATTTATTCACTATAGAATCATTACCACAACATTAACTCTCTTCAGGCTTAGATCATATATCTAATGCTTGACATTGTCATTGGGGAGTCATGGCATGTAGCCATACTCTTTTTACAAAGTGTTGGGATCTTAGTCCCTCATCTCATCAAGTACATTTCCACTTCTTAACAAATTCATTATCATGATTATAGAATCTGGGTATTTGAACCCATAACTCACCATAGAACACTTATTTCCACTTCTTAGGTAACTTCATACCTTCATATCATCTGACCCAGGGACATTATAATTCTTGTTACATAAAGAATTGCACATAGTTCACAAAGTTCATACCACTTCTTATTACCCCTTAATAGGAAATAAGGCATATTATGGCTTATGAAGCTCATAAACATTCTAAGATAATTAGCACATCATGTGACACACATGACTCATTAATTGTAAGTTACCTCTCACTAAGCAACAAAGCATATGAAGACTTATAAGGCCTATAGAACATTTTCAGTATACAGAACATCATAGCTCATACATGGCTATGCTCATCATCTCAACATATCTGCATGATTAGTAATCATGATACCATTACATTTCAGTACTATGCAATACAAGGGTTATCTTATTCATTCATATCCCATTAGCCTGTATTTGAGCTTCACATAGGATTACTCTATGTTAGAACTTCACATAGAATCACTTTGTATTAAGGTTTCACATAGCAGTATCCTGTATTAGGTTTTCACATAGCATTACCCTGTATTAGGGTTCACATAGAATTAACTTGTATCAGGGTTTCACATAGCTTTACCCTGTATTAGGGTTCACATAGCAAGGAAATCAGTATAGATAACATAAGTATTCATTCATACTTATTTATTCTCATCATTCACCATTGAATGTATTATCAACACAAAGTATGAGTTTCTCTCTCATGTTTGCCAGAATATGATTACATCATAGTTTATAGGTTTGGAATAACCTTTTTGTAAGGCATGTTATCCTACATTCAACAGAGTACATTACATCTCAATGTAACCATTGACATGACACATCTCATGTGTCATTCATCCAATTATCCTAGACTTATAAAACATCAAGGTATACCAGTATTGGGGTGTTGGATGTGATATCTATCATATCTTGATGTATCACTTCCCTCAACACCTTTATCTTACTTGAGTTCATACACTTATCTTGTATTAGGGTATTCCCCATCCTAATACTTTATGCACCAGTTCATCACATTTATCATGTAAAGTATTGGTCATTAGTTACTCACATAGAATATACAACCATTGTCAATACTATGGACTCACCCTTGAGTTAGGAACTATTAATATAAGGATATTCATTATCAACCTCTCTAGGTGTTACATTTGTCATAACATTAATCATTGTTCCATTTTTAGGAATAGTATTCTCCATATTTATAATTTGAGGATTCACATAGAATATTCCATACATTTATGGATTTCACATAGTAATACTCTTCAATAGAGTTTCATATAATCATCCTTCTATATCAAGGATTCACCTAGTATTATGTGAAATTAAGATTTCACAACACATCACCCAGTGCTAGGTCTTCACATAGGATTAGTGGCACTACCCTATATTAGGGTTTCATGCACCTTACCCCATTTTAGGGATTAAGGTTTTCTATTCACATCCAAGTAAGGTTTCTCTTACCTTATACCCAAATTAGGGTTAGGATATACAATTCCCATTAAATTAGGGTTTCCTTCATTGTTACACTAAGTTAGGATTTCATCATCACCCTGGATTTATGATAACACTCAGCTTTGCCCTAGATTAGGGTTTCACACATAGCATTTCCCTAATTAGGGTTAAGGCTCATTGATTAGGGTTTCATGATCTCATTATTATGGATCAACCCTTATCACATAGTTTACTCGTAATGAGAGAATTAGGGCTTAATTATATAAGAATTCATCTCTCTCATTCTCTCTCTCATCCTCTTTAGGATGTTAACTACTCCAAGATTAATCTAGGTCAACTCTTCACTTGAGTACACATAGCTAGGGTTAACCTTCACAATCATCATGGGTCTACATCTTTAATAATCACATAGTTGATTGACCTTTGATCATATTAGATGTCCAAATGGTCTAATCAATTAAACCATCAATTATATAAGGAATTCAAAAGAATTGACCAATTAAACTTTCAATCCCACAAAGTGATCAATTGGGTTAACCATTGAAATCTTCAAATGCATTAAGTATCTAAATAGGTTCACCATATTGGACCTTCAATTACATGAGATATTCAAATGGATTAACCATGTTGATCTTCACAAAGTTAATTACTTAGAACCTCAATGATCTTGGTTCTCGTACATCAATTGGTTGAAAACCAATTGAACAAGTTATACTTGAAACCAATTGGACAAAGTAGGTATTGAAACCGTTTGCACTTTGGGTCTCCAAACGGTTTGAGATCATTTGGTCCAAAATGGTCTTGAGACCATTTGGAATCAAACGGCCTTGAGACCGTTTGGTCCAAACCTTCTCAAAACCGCATGGACCAAAAAGGTACTTCAACACTCAATCGATTCAATGTTTCAATCCATGGACCAATTATAAATTGAATCACTAAAGCATTCATCAATTGGACCACTGAATCACCATTCAATTAGACCTTCAATTTAGGGTTTTGAACCCAATTGAACTAGGTTTGATAATCAAGAAACCATCACTTAGGGTTTGAAATTGAGAATCCATCAATGGATGACATTGTGGAACCAAATCAATTGAAATCAATGAACTATCATCATCACATGATATGACCTGACCTCAAACGGTCTCGAATGACCACCAATAGGTATTGAAACCATTTGGTTGATCTCCAAATGGTCTTGAGACCATTTTCCCATTCCATCATCAAAAACCATGACATCCAATTAGGGTTTTGGACCATTGGATTGATTATCAAATCAGCACTTAGTTGCAATTCAATTTGGTACCTTTGGACCTTCAAACACTAAGCCATACTTAACCCTAGACCTCCAAACGGTCTTGGGTGACCCCCAAACGGTCTTAAGACCGTTTTAGTGATCCCAAAATGGTTTTGAAACCGTTTGGGTCAATCAACCCAAAACAACATCTCTATCAATTTCAAAATCAGCACTTAGCCGATTAGGGTTTGTAATTAAGGAATCATTCACCATTGAAACCTTCAAGATCAAACCAATTGAAACCATTGGACCAAGATCCAAGAACCACAGCATATATCTTCAAACGGTCAACCATATCAAATGGTCAACCATTCCAAACGGTTTGGAAACCAAACCACCAAACGGTTTGCAAACCGTTTGGTCACCAAACGGTTTGGTGAAACTGTTTGGACTCAACATTGAAACCGTTTGCCCTAGATATTTAGGGAAGTGTGTGCTTATGATGATGTCATCATCATCAAGCTCCAAACTCACGAAATCTATTGTGATTTCCATGGAGATTGCATCAATCAATCAAACTTAATTTCAGAAATGTAGAAATGATCACCAATTGATAAGGAATTGATTGCAATAATAAAATTAAGGGTTCAAGTTATAAAACCCACCTCCAATTGAGATCCAAAGCTCCAATCTCACGGAAAAAATGGTGGATGCAACTCCTTTCACTATTCCAAGGGTCGTCCTCAAGCTTTGAGTGAAAAGAATTGGTTAGAAATGAAGAGGGGATCGAGATATGAAGAATTTATGCATTGATTTTCAATTTTCACCATGGATTCAAGGTGAAAGGAGGTCAAGAACCTTACCAAAAGGTTGGGGGTCGTCCTCCTGCTCCTCCCAAGCTCCTTGGTCGTTTTCCAAGCAAGGGGAAAGAAAAGAATCCGAAAAAGCCTTTTTTTTCTTGGAAAGGGTACTTTTATAAGAAAATTGATAAGAGAGAAAATCTTTTATAAAAGTCTTTTAATTCCAAAATTATTGCCACCACTTCCCCCTTGGTTTCTTGCATGCAAGGGAATCTCTATCCCCACCTAACTCCCTTCCATTATCCATGAATTAAGGGAAAAGAAATTAAGCACCTTAACCCTTATAATAAGAATATCCATATTTGAGTGGAAATTCTTTTTCTTATAATAATGGTGAGTGGAATTTCACCTCCTTAAGATATGCTCGTGCCTTTGCAAGGCTTTAAGCTCATAAACACACATCTGAATCCAATCATTTTAATTTTGGTTGAAGGCCCTTTAATTAATACATTCATTTTTGCCCTAAATTGAATTAGGGTTTCACTTAGGATTAAATCTTGATTATTTTAATATCAAGATTCTCTCTCATCCAACTTAATTCAAATGAGGCGCCCCTCTCATTTTATTTGCTCTACATGATGACAAGAAATATTAGGGACCTTTTTGAAGTGGTAATTTGCATATTGAACTCTAGGTTTTGGGTAAATTGCACATTACACCAAAACTAGGTTTTAATGCACAAAGATTGCTTTACAAGCTTAATCTTGGTGCCCAAGCTTGTGAAAACCATACCACTACATCATATTCATTCTTATGATGTCTCAACATAAGAGGAAGATCTTATCATGCAAAATTTGCAATTTAACCCCTCAACTAGGGTAATTTGCACTTTAGTCCAAAATAGGCAAACATTGCTTCAACATTGTTCAAACATGACCAAAATTGAAACATAAGTTTCTCATGAGCCCTGATTACTTTTCCCAAGATAAGATTAAGCATATACTCAACCTTATTAGGCAAATCAACTAGGGTTAACACATAACCCAGGTCAGGGATGTTACAAATTATCCACCCCTTACAAGGATTTCGTCCCCAAAATCCCAGGAAAACGGAGGAACGGATTTATTCATTTGTCATACTCTCAAGTCTCCATATAATATCTTAATATCATGGAGGTATCATGGATCTGTAATCCATACAAAGTTCCTTTCATTAATTCAACCTTATCAATGTTTATGTTTATGCAGGGCATAAACCCCTAACATATGATGTCCATATTATTGAAAGGAAGAAACATAAAAGAATATACTTCTATCATCACCCAAGAATATTTTCCAAAAGAGAAACATATATATCTAACAGAGGTAATTCACTCAGAAATCCTTTATTCATAAAGTTCACTTAGCAAACTCTATGTAATTGGGAATGTTCACTTATCTTTTCCTTTTTGTTGGGAATGTTCACATAGCTCTTCTTTTTAGTTGGGAATGTTCACATAGCTTTTCCTTTTTGTTGAGAATGTTCACATAGCTCTTCTTTTTAGTTGGGAATGTTCACATAGCTTTTCCTTTTTGTTGAGAATGTTCAAATAGCTCTTCTTCTTAGTTAGGAATGTTCACATAGCTTTTCCTTTTAGTTGAGAATGTTCACATAGCTCTTCTTTTTAGTTGGGAATGTTCACATAGCTTTTCCTTTTAGTTGGGAATGTTCACATAGCTCTTCCTTTTTAGTTGGGAATGTTCACATAGATTTTCCTTTTTGTTGAGAATGTTCACATAGCTCTTCTTTTTAGTTGGGAATGTTCACATAACTTTTCCTTTTAGTTGGGAATGTTCACATAGCTCTTCCTTTTTAGTTGGGAATGTTCACATAGCTTTTCCTTTTTGTTGAGAATGTTCACATAGCTCTTCTTTTTAATTAGGAATGTTCACATAGCTTTTCCTTTTTATTGAGAATGTTCACATAGCTCTTCTTTTTAGTTGGAAATTTTCACATAGCTTTTCCTTTTAGTTGGGAATGTTCACATAACTCTTCCTTTTTGATTACATTATACTCTCTAGATTGTTTCAAAATGACTACTTGATCAGAGTAATCAAAAAGATAACAATCTAAGAGTTTCATACTTGCCTTATCTTCAATAATCATATACCTGGCTAGGGTATATAAGTATTGAGATTAGGTAGTATGCACTTTATTTGCTATCATATTCCCCACTTTTCATATCATTATACACATAGGATTTTCCATTTCCAAGATTTTCTCCAGGCATCACTTCTATATATCATCTTGTATCACAAAGATAAGAGAGATTATAAAGCATTTTAAGAAATACTGAATAAGATGTAGATTCTCATCTTCCTTGTGTCCTTATAGGACTAGTCAAAGGAAGCTCAAAAACAACTACAACACATAGAATCATGAAATAAAGTATCAAAATGAATATATTTCATTTGACTATTACTCATCATGGTTATCTACTACTTTAGGTTGGCTCAACACATAGTGTTTAGTTATTTCATGTTGCTGCTTTTGCCTTCACTTAGTGGCTACTGCCCTGGTGCACTAAGCATATATTGCACTAGTGACACCAAAAACTTTGGCTTTTCAGGATAACTAGGCAAATGTCTCTAAAATTATAGGGACCTTACCTTAAATCTCAGCTTATTGCCCCTCCTTGGGCACTTTCATCACAGATGTACTTATCTGTCTAAACTTATGGCAGAGTCTACTTTCTTGCCATATGTTGATCTTTCCTACATTTCCACTGTTCCAACATGACCATGTCACTCAGGAATCCTTTCAAAGCCCAAAGTTTCTGCTTTGAGGACTAGTAACCCAGGTTGTAATACTGGTATCCAGTCTTCTATATGCATCATTATTGTCCTATCTTGCCCTTCAAGAGAATAACATAGGATTCTCTATCATGATTAGGTCAAGATGTGAATTCTCAGGCACTTGTTCTCCTTTTGCCTGGTCCCATGCACCCACTCCTGGTGCAACAACATTGCCCTTAGAAGTGTGTTTCTCGTGTTCTCCAGTCATTTTTAAACTTCACCCTTTCTTCTGCATAAGCAGAAATCACTATAGGGTATACTAGAGGACACTATCACAGACTCAACACTTTAGTCCTATGTCTCTCTAGACTCAGCGAACCTAGAGCTATGATACCACTTAATTGTGACGACCGTCTCGTGAAAACAGATTTAACTAATGCGGAAGCGTTCACTAAGCAGCGGATTACCGAAAATCACTAAAAATTAAAACCTTTTTATCAAGAGATCCATTAAAGGAAAACTTTCTCACATAGAACCAAAGTAAAATATTTACATTCTTGTTCAAAGGTACATATTATGTATCATCTCCTTTTGAAAATTACAAGCATTAACTGTCCTATCAAGCTAAACACAGGCAGTATAAAATCTTGAGGCACTGAGACAAAATCTCAAAAGCACTGACTACTACTCCGAGGACCTGAGAGTACAGAGACGACACATAGGACTCTATCAATATCTATACAAGGCATAACAGCCAGTGTTTCCATCTGAAACTTCATTGTTGTCCCTGATGCTGTTGTTGCTGCCCTTCACCTATTGAAGGATTCCTGCCTCCTCGTCCGTGTCCACCTAAAAATGTGATTCCCACGGGGGTGAGACAATTGTAAATTGCCCCAGCGAGAGATATAACTCTCCGCCAGAAACATTATTATTGCAGCTTAAGAAGATAAATATACACAAAGGAATTATATTTGTTTGGTAGCAGTTAATTCAATGTCTAACATATTAGAACATCATGTCACTTATCCTTTAAGGAATATGAAAAACATGTATAACATTTATTCACTATAGAATCATTACCACAGCATTAACTCTCTTCAGGCTTAGATCATATATCTAATGCTTGACATTTTCATTGGGGAGTCATGTCCTGTAGCCATACTCTTTTCACAAAGTGTTGGGATCTTAGTCCCTCATCTCATCAAGTACATTTCCACTTCTTAACAAGTTCATTATCATGATTATAGAATCTGGGTATTTGAACCCATAACTCACCATTGAACACTTATTTCCACTTATTAGGTAACTTCATACCTTCATATCATCTGACCCAGGGACATTATAATTCTTGTTACACAAAGCATTGCACATAGTTCACAAAGTTCATACCACCTCTTATTACCCCTTAATAGGCAATAAGGCATATTATGGCTTATGAAGCTCATAAACATTCTAAGATAATTAGCACATCATGTGACACATGACTCATTAATTGTAGGTTACCTCTCACTAAGCAACAAAGCATATGAAGACTTATAAGGCCTATAGAACATTTTCAGTATACAGAACATCATAGCTCATACCTGGCTATGCTCATCATCTCAACATATCTGCATGATTAGTAATCATGATACCATTACATTTCAGTACTATGCAATACAAGGGTTATCTTATTCATTCATATCCCATTAGTCTGTATTTGAGCTTCACATAGGATTACTCTGTGTTAGAACTTCACATAGCATCACTTTGTATTAGGGTTTCACATAGTAGTACCCTATATTAGGTTTTCACATAGCATTACCCTGTATTAGGGTTCACATAGCATTAACTTGTATCAGGGTTTCACATAGCTTTACCCTGTATTAGGGTTCACATAGCAAGGAAATCAATATGGATAACATAAGTATTCATTCATACTTATTTATTCTCATCATTCACCATTGAATGTATTATCAACACAAAGTATGAGTTTCTATCTCATCTTTTCCAGAATATGATTACATCATAGTTTATAGGTTTGGAATAACCTTTTTGTAAGGCATGTTAGCCTACATTCAACAGAGTACATTACATCTCAATGTAACCATTGACATGACACATCTCATGTGTCATTCATCCAATTATCATGGACTTATAACACATCAAGGTATACTAGTATTGGGGTGTTGGATGTGATATCTATCATATCTTGATGTATCACTTCCCTCAACACCTTTATCTTACTTGAGTTCATACACTTAGCTTGTATTAGGGTATTCCCGATCCTAATACTTTATGCACCAGTTCATCACATTTATCATGTAAAGTATTGGTCATTAGTTACTCACTTAGAATATACAACCATTGCCAATGCTATGGACTCATCCTTGAGTTAGGAACTATTAATATAAGGATATTCATTATCAACCTATCTATGTGTTACATTTGTCATAACATTAATCATTGTTCCATTATTAGGAATAGTAGTCTCCATATTTATAATTTGAGGATTCACATAGAATATTCCATACATTTATGGATTTCACATAGTAATACTCTTCAATAGAGTTTCATATAATCATCCTTCTATATCAAGGATTCACCTAGTATTATGTGAAATTAAGATTTCACAACACATCACCCAGTGCTAGGTCTTCACATAGGATTAGTGTCACTACCCTATATTAGGGTTTCATGCACCTTACCCCATTTTAGGGATTAAGGTTTTCTATTCACATCCAAGTAAGGTTTCTCTTACCTCATACCCAAATTAGGGCTAGGATATACAATTCCCATTAAATTAGGGTTTCCTTCATTGTTACACTAAGTTAGAATTTCATCATCACCCTGGATTTATGATAACACTCAACTTTGCCCTAGATTAGGGTTTCACACATAGCATTGCTCTAATTAGGGTTAAGGCTCATTGATTAGGGTTTCATGATCTCATTATTATGGATCAACCCTTATCACATAGTTTACTCATAATGAGAGAATTAGGGCTTAATTATATAAGCATTCATCTCTCTCATTCTCTCTTTCATCCTCTTTAGGATGTTAACTACTCCAAGATTAATCTAGGTCAACTCTTCACTTGAGTACACATAGCTAGGGTTAACCTTCACAATCATCATGGGTCTACATCTTTAATAATCACATAGTTGATTGACCTTTGATCATATTATATTTCCTAATTGTCTAATCAATTCAACCATCAATTATATAAGGAATTCAAAAGAATTTACCAATTAAACTTTCAATCCCACAAAGTGATCAATTGGGTTAACCATTGAAATCTTCAAATGCATTAAGTATCTAAATAGGTTCACCATATTGGACCTTCAATTACATGAGATATTCAAATGGATTAACCATGTTGATCTTCACAAAGTTAATTACTTAGACCCTCAATGATCTTGGTTCTCATACATCAATTGGTTGAAAACCAATTGGACAAAGTAGGTATTGAAACCGTTTGCACTTTGGGTCTCCAAACGGTTTGAGATCGTTTGGTCCCAAACGGTTTTGAGACCGTTTGGACTCAAACGGTCTTGAGACCGTTTGGACCCAAATGGTCTTGAGACGGTTTGGTCCAAACCTTCTCAAAACTGCATGGACCAAAAAGGTACTTCAACACTCAATCGATTCAATGTTTCAATCGATGGACCAATTATAAATTGAATCACTAAAGCATTCATCAATTGGAACACTGAATCACCATTCAATTAGACCTTCAATTTAGGGTTTTGAACCCAATTGAACTAGGTTTTATAATCAAGAAACCATCACTTAGGATTTGAAATCGAGGATCCATCAATGGTTGACATTGTGGAACCAAATCAATTGAAATCAATGAACTATCATCATCACATGATATGACCTGACCTCAAACGGTCTTGAATGACCACCAAATGGTCTTGAGACCATTTCTTTGATCTCCAAATGGTCTTGAGACCGTTTTCCCATTCCATTATCAAAAACTATGATATCCAATTAGGGTTTTGGACCATTGGATTAATTATCAAATCAGCACTTAGTTGCAATTCAATTTGGTACCTTTGGACCTTCAAACACTTATCCATACTTAACCATAGACCTCCAAACGGTCTTGGGTGACCCCCAAACGGTCTTAAGACCGTTTGGGTGATCCCCAAATGGTTTTGAAACCGTTTGGGTCAATCAACCCAAAACAACATCTCAATCAATTTCAAAATCAGCACTTAGCCGATTAGGGTTTGCAATTAAGGAATCATTCATTATTGAAACCTTCAAGATCAAACCAATTGAAACCATTGGACCAAGATCCAAGCACCACAGAATATATCTTCAAATGGTCAACCATCTCAAATGGTCAACCATTCCAAACGGTTTGGAAACCAAACCACCAAACGGTTTGGTGAAACCGTTTGGACTCAACATTGAAACTGTTTGCCCTAGATATTTAGGGAGGTGTGTGCTTATGATGATGTCATCATCATCAAGCTCCAAACTCACGAAATCTACTGTGATTTCCATGGAGATTGCATCTATCAATCAAACTTAATTTTGGAAATGTAGAAATGATCATCAATTGATAAGGAATTGATTGCAATAATAAAATTAAGGGTTCAAGTTATAAAACCCACCTCCAATTGAGCTCCAAATCTTCAAGCTCACGGGAAAAATGGTGGATGCAACTCCTTTCACTATTCCAAGGGTCGTCCTCAAGCTTTGAGTGAAAATAATTGGTTAGAAATGAAGAGGGGATCGAGATATGAAGAATTTATGCATTGATTTTTGATTTTCACCATGGATTCAAGGTGAAAGGAGGTCAAGAACCTTACCAACAGGTTGGGGGTCGTCCTCCTTCTCCTACCAAGCTCCTTGGTCGTTTTCCAAGCAAGGGGAAAGAAAAGAATCCGAAAAAGCCTTTGTTTTGGCTTGGAAAATGTACTTTTATAAGAAAATTGATGAGAGAGAAAATCTTTTATAATAGTCTTTTAATTCCAAAATTGTTGTCACCACTTCCCCCTTGGTTTCTTTCATGCAAGGGAATATCTATCCCCACCGAACTCCCTTCCATTATCCGTGAATTAAGGGAAAAGAAATTAAGCACCTTAACCCTTATAATAAGAATATCCATATTTGAGTGGAAATTCTTTTTCTTATAATAATGGTGAGTGGAATTTCACCTCCTTAGTATATGCTCGTGCCTTTTCAAGGATTTAAGCTCATCCAAACACATCTTAATCCAAACATTTTAATTTTGGTTGAAGGCCCTTTAATTAATACATTCATTTTTGCCCTAAATTGAATTAGGATTTCACTTAGGATTAAATCTTGATTATTTTAATATCAAGATTCTCTCTCCTCCAACTTAATTCAAATGAGGCGCCCCTCTAATTTATTTGCTCTACAAGATGCCAAGAAACATTAGGGACCTTTTTGAAGTAGTAATTTTCATATTGAACCCTAGGTTTTGGGTAAATTGCACATTACACCAAAACTAGGTTTTAATGCACAAAGATTGCTTTACAAGCTTAATCTTGGTGCCCAAGCTTGTGAAAACCATACCACTACATCATATTAATTCTTATGATGTCTCAACATCATAGGAACATATTATCATGCAAAATTTGCAATTTAACCCATCAACTAGGGTAATTTGCACTTTAGTCCAAAATAGGCAAACATTGCTTCAACATTGTTCAAACAGGACCAAAATTGAAACATAAGTTTCTCATGAGCCCTAATTACTTTTCCCAAGATAATATTAAGCATCTACTCAACCTTATTAGGTAAAACATCTAGGGTTAACACATAACCCAGGTCAGGGATGTTACATTGATCTTCTTCTTCTTCCATGCACATGCAAGCTTAAAATTGTGGTCATACATCTCCTTGGAGCTCCCATCAGCCACCTTGGATCAAATCCATATTTTAAACAATCTCTAGGGTGTCAAATGTATCATAGGGTCGATAGGTTCTGTGTATATATAGGCCATTGTGGTCAAAAGACTAAATAGTCCTTATAGTCTATATAGGTTTGGCGTATATATAGGCCATTGTGGTCAAAAGTCTAAAATAGTCCTTATAAGTGAACTGATTGAGCCTAATGCAAAATAGATCCATTAAGGCTCTTGAATTTACTACCCATATAGGGTCGTCCATGAAGGGTCTAACCCCTTGAATTACAACTCATATAGACCCATTGAAGCTCCCTTTTACTTCAACCATTAAGATACATCTTCATTTCACCCATTGAGATCCAACTCCATGACCCATCATGGTCCAACCCTTCTTCACCTATTGAGGCACCCCCAACCTAACCCATAAATATACACCAAACCTCATCCATGTTGACTCTTAATCCATCTAAACTCACTTATACTTCACCTTTCGAGGCTCAACTTCAACCAAGTCATCAAGGATCATCTCAAATTCCTACCCATCCAAGTACTTCAAATCCAACCTAATGAGGTGCTTCAACTCCAACCTATTGCAGTGCTTCAATTGTAAACCATCAAGGACAAATTAGTGGAACCCAAGTAGTTAAGTGGGTGAATTTCTAAGAGTGAAGTCTTTATTTAAGATGCAACATGGACGGGATGAATACATTCCTCATTTTTTTTTAAAGACTCCAATCTGTTGAGTTATTTCAAACTCCAATACATATAAGATCTTATCCATGAACCATTTAGGTCACCGCTCCATGGCCCATCAATATCCTCAAAATCCAACCCATTGAGGTCTAGGGTTCAAGGCCATTGAGGCTCGTCCCACCCTCAACCACTAGACTAAGGCCAGGGTGAGGGTTAGAACACAAGGATGAACCACAACTAAACCAAGGCTCAAAACATCTAACCACATTGTACACGAGACATACTTGGATTAAAATATGCACTTGTATATTTTTCACATAATTTGCAATTAGGTTCTCATACATTCAAGTAATCAAGAAAATTAAGCAAATTGGGTCAAAAAAAGTACAATGTCATGTTAGGGTTTTTCCTTGATACATTTACTGAACTTATTAATCAAGAATAAAATTATGATAAACAAACAATATTAGAGGTTAATATAGGTCATTGGCCTTATAGATCATGTCCTTGAGATGTGTAAGGGATACTGACAACAAAGTCCATGGTCATGTGATCTTATTTCCATTCAGGAATGTGTAATTGTTGTAGTGTTCTATTGGATGTTGATGTTAAGCCATTAATAGATGACATATCTCATATCTAGCCATGTATGGAGATACATCCTTCTTCATAGCTAAACACCAATAAAGCTCCTTCATATTGATATATATCATTTTTCTCCTGGGTTCATATCTTGATCTATAATATGGTCTATATATGGTCAAAAATGGAAATGTTGGATATGAATGTGTGCATTGGATATAAATAGGCTCTTATTGTATCTAACACTTGATTTATGTAATTCTTAACAATTAATTTTGAAATATTCTCTTCTTCGCCATTAAATATGAGTAACTGAACTAAGTAATAAGTAAAACCTTGACCATGAAGTTTCCATTGCACTATTTAACTACCCAGTATTTGGAATT
Source organism: Alisma plantago-aquatica (assembly GCA_963693085.1). NCBI lineage: Eukaryota > Viridiplantae > Streptophyta > Magnoliopsida > Alismatales > Alismataceae > Alisma > Alisma plantago-aquatica. The sequence goes on from OY856411.1 coordinate 1,098,818,342, forward strand.
TAGGGAAGCAAAGTGGGCATTCTTACAGCGTACAAGGATTTGAGAGGGGGTACTCAAAGTCATATATTTTTTAGTATATAGTATAGGGAATCTATATAAGGTATGGTCCCCTCGGTTCCTAAATTCACCCATTGTGTTTGAGTAAGTCAAGATCATAGATTCATCTATTTATATTGTTTTCATGCATGTGTTATTTATAAGATGTTCTTATTATATGATACATGTGTTTTATGGAAAATAGATGTGTTATTCTGTGTAGGTCATGGACTGATTAGCTACTACTTTCTACACTCTCACTGATGGAGAGAGGGTCATCATGTAAGGCTCCTAACACGGCTTAATATCTAATCATGCTTAATTATCAGATTCATATGTCTATTTACCTTTATTTTATCATGTATTTACTTTTGAAATCCGTTGGTTGAGTAGGATCTCTAAATTGTAGAAAATTGTACTTTGTTTTCCCTAATATTAAGTTTCCTTACATTTTATGGACTACATTGAAAAATCACAATAATATGAGGGTTGTGTTGAAAATTTTCTTAAAAAATAGAAAATGTATGATTTCCTAATTTTCCTGGTTGATTTATCTATGAGATCAATTGGTTAACAAATAATTTCAAATTTACTTAAATAGCACCTTGATCGCGTCGATATTGCAATTTCATGTACATAGTGGACAAATATACAAATTCACCAGATTAAGGGCCTAATTGAAATTTAAGTTATAATTATATGATTTCATGATATCTTTTATATTTATGTTTTACTTGATAAATTATGGATACTTTTGAACTAGGCTTTCATGAGGTTTCAACCATTGATTTCTACCTATCCTAGATGATTGAGGTTCAATGATTGATCCATGAGGTTTGATAGTTATAGTCCTACTCACCTATGTATATTGTATGTACAAGGTCCTTGGGAGTTTATATGTAGAGGTTCCCTCATAGGAGGACCCTCAATAGGTTTGTGCTTGGGTGAGGATGGATAGGAGTGCATGTATGTGCGTATCAATACCTTTGTTTTAGACCCTCAATAGCCTTGAATTTGGACCTGGATATGTCAAAGAAAGATCTTTGATGGATCCACTTAAGATGACACTCGATCATTCCTATAGTTTTTAGGATCTTCAATAGGTATATCCTTTCTAGGTTGGGATGTGGCACCTCGACAGGGTTCCCTTTTCTACCCCTCAATATCCATGCATAAGTGACGTTATTCTAGTCTTTCAACTCTTTCATAAATATGTACCCAACCACCCTTGACCTCTATCCTAATATGGAGAGTTAACTAAAGGATAGAAGGAGGAGATCAAAACCCTTGACACTTTGTCTTGAAGGTTGACAGATTGGATCAAGTGATTGCATGCACTTGCATATAAATGATTTAATCATCCTTCATGGTTTCAAGTCTTCACATATTCTTACCAACCACACTCTAGGTACGTTTTACCTTCTATTATCTATTTTCCATATATTTTTCTCTCATAAGCTTCTTTGGGCCGAGTTCTATGGATTTCCATGGTGGAAATTTGCTCATCTAGTAGACCACCTTCTTTTCTCTCTCTTATTGCCCTAGTTGCTTTTTCCTGGCTAGGAGGTGTCATCTTGAATCTTGAGTGGTTTTTTTTATATAGGAGGCTTTCTCTTCAAGATATTGTTCTTTCAAGTTTTCATTCCCATTTGAGGTGAGTGGTATAGCTTTTACTACCTTCTTTTCCCTACTTGACACATGCAAACTCTAATCTCACCCTAGTTATACTTAATATGCCTTTGAAACTTTAATGGAGAGTTTTTCTAGCATGGTATATGCTTGTGAATTTGCTTATCTTCTCCACATTGTATATTGTGATTCATGATGGTATTAATATGCCCTCTTATATGCATAAGGATAGGCATTCAAAATACATAACAATTTGCCCTTAAAATTCTCTTATGAAGACTTTTTGATATCATATAGATGGAAGATGAAATATGCAACCTTCTCTACTATTTTGATGTGTTTCTATAATGAAATTATGATGATTTTTCCTAATTGTTATTCTTCTATAATTTCATTGGACTTCGATCTTATACCTAGAGTAGCTCATTAGTGCATTGAAATACCCCTTTTATGCCTTTTATATCATGTTGTTGGAACACAAAAGATATGATGTTACTTGCCATTTGAACATGTTTCTAAGATGAAATAAAGACATTTTATTAGCTATCATGTTGCTGAAACTCTGTCAGAACTATATTCACTACCAAAAAGTAGCTTATATATGCTTAAAATGCCCCTTTTGTGCTTAATATTGTATCTAGTGCAACTTCCACATACTTGTGAGTTTAAATTTAAAAATTTTATGGTTTTTATTACTTCATTATGAATATAAATGTGTAGTTTCACGTTCATGTCAAATCCTTGTGTGTTTCTTCCTTTTTTATGGGCTTTAATGATGATCTGGGTCCTTATTATGACTGATGATGGAAATATTGCACTTGATAGGCCATAGTATGATGTTTTGGGCCTTGTTATAGACAATAATGATTTATATTGAGCTTTATGTGTCTTATTATAATGGTTTCCTCCTTTTTATGGCCAATTATGTTATGGATATGCCCTAATATGATGGTTTGGGTGTTTTTATGGCTAACGATGGAATGTTTTCCTTTGATATGTCCTAATTTGATGATTGGGCCTTAGCATTTCCAAGAATAATAATGGAATCATGATTTGGATAACTTTATATATATATAATCATGATTTGGATAATTTTATATATATGGGGGGTTATATCTTCTAGAGTTGTATGTAATCTGATTAGCTCATGAACACCTACACACCTTGTTTATATCCTAGTTGAGGCATGGTATGAGTAATTGGTCTAATTAACAAAAGTGTGACCTTAATCATATAGTATCATTTAACATAGAAATATCCTTTTGTTTGGATGGGGGATAGTGAAACATGTATCCTTGTGACAAGAGTGTATCTTAAACTCTCTAGAAAAGCTTCCATGATAAATTGAATGTCTACACTAAGCCTCATCCTCATTGGGATGCGTTTTGGGGACATGCATGTACATTTACATCAGTCCACGTATGGTGTTCCTGGATTTTATTTGTATTTATGATCTAGATAGACCATATACCTTCCAACACTAGACCATAAAAGTTGTTGAAATGAAAATGCATTCCCTGTTATGGACCATATACAATCCAATCATGGCATACATGTGATTTGGAAAACAATTGTATGACTATGGGACTTTGGGTATGGGTACTATTCTTACAAATAGAACCCCTCTTAACTCATCCAAAACATGAACAGAAATAAAGAGATATCAAGATATGTCATTTTTTAAAGACCTAAATGCATAGATGGACGTAGGGCTTTCTTAGATGTGAGTCTTCATGAGCTCCTCTCCAAGCAATTGTCTTCTTCCACGTATGGATTTTGGCTATAAAATGAGATTGGGCTCTTCTTATTTCTTATCATCATCTTTATAATCTCTCCCATCAAATCTTTGCTAGTGGATTTAGGCTCCCACATTGGGAATTTTTCTAACCATTATAAGTCTTGCCTTTGTGGTTTCTTCTTGGTTCTGCCAATGATTTTTGTCAAATGTTTTTTGATTGGATTGATCGATATGCTTCCACATCTCCACAACAAGCTTATTGGGCTTTGTTGTTCGTGTCTCCCATCAACACCATACCCCCAACGAGTGGTATTAGAGAAATTTCTACATTTTAATCTCTATCAAAACATCAAAGTACAATGCCAAGAAGTTTGGACATTTGAAGAGATTCTCTCTCCAAAGTCAAGTGTGAATTTTTCCTCATGTTAGAAAGAACCCATACAGTACTTCTTCAAATTCACATCAAACAAAGAGGTGCAACTATTATAAGAAGACATTTAATTCCCAAGATGGATGCTACAAGTTGCAAAACAAGAAAGAGCATGAGACTTCAAAGGATGTTGCAGCTCATGCAAAAGTGGCTTATGGAGGTTTCAAGTATGGCATCTATGTTCTTGCTTCATCGACATCCTATGCATACAAGAAGTATTGGGTTCTTGATTCATCATGCATGTACCACATGATCAAGCATAAGGATTACTTACATACCTATGAGTCACATCAATGTAATATATCCTTATGGGTGATGATTGTCCTTAAAAGATAGTTGGTGTTGGCACAATGAAGAGCAAGATGTTCAATGATGAAGTCAAAAGATTGATGTATGTTTGACATGTCATCAGGTTGAAAAATAATCCTTCTCGATGGGTGCACTTGAAGCTAAGGGTTGTAATTTCTCTGGTGGAAATAGAGGTATTGATATTCTTCAAGTGTCGGGTCCTCATGAAGACTGTGAGAAATTCACATAAACTGTACAACTTGCAAATTTCCACTATATCAAGCTCCATAGTGGTAACAACTTGATCTAATGACATAGTAAGGCTTTGCATATGCTTTTAGGACACACGTCATAGAAGGGATGGTGATTCAAGAAAGAGATTTTTTTGTCTAGAAAAATCATAGGAAAGTTAGATTTATGTGAGCATTGTGTTATGAGGAAGGTCAAACACAATAACGTTGACGCAGCAATTCATTCTTCCAAAGATTCTCCAGATTATGTTCACTCTAATCTACGGGTCCCTTCTTGTGTTCCTTCCAAATGTGGTGCTAAATATATGATGGTCTTCATTGATGATTGCATAAGAAAGGTTTGGGTTTATTTTCTCAAGAACAAGGATAAGGATCTCTCTATTTTCAAGCAGTGAAAGGCTCTTATTGAGAATCAAACTAACAAGAGCACAAAAAATCAGAGTGAAAATGGATTGGAGTTCTATTCTAATGAGTTCAATGATTTCCACAATATTAATGGGATCAAAAGGAATTGTACATTGTATCATATGCCCCGGTATAAATGTTTAGTAGAAATAATGGATAGAACATTGATGTAAAAGACTCAATGCATGCTTCTCAATATGGGATTGAATATATCTTTATGGGATGAAGCTATATCAACCTATTGATATCTGGTTAATGGTTCTCTATCATCTTATATTAATTTTAAGACTCTTGAAGATTCTTATTCTAGTAAACCTATTTATTATTTGAATCAACATATATTAGGTTAACCTGCTTATGCACATTCTAAAATTGGAAAATTAGGAACTAGATCTGTCAAATGAATATTCCTTGGTTATGCTTCAAGGTTGAAAGGATATTGTCTTTGGTGCAAAGACCCCTTTCACAATATTTCTTGGTACAGTGAAATGTTACTTAATAGGTATGCCATGGTCTATACTATGCAATAGCTTTGATATAAGTCCTATATAGGCGTCTGAAAATAGGTGGAGACCAAAGAATGTGATGTCTCACAGGTTGATGAACAAGATCCCTCTTCTATGCTAGATGATTTAGTGCCTACAGAAGACAAAAAGGAGACTTCATAGAGATCTTGTAGTATATCCAAAATCCAAAGGAAAACAGAATGTAAAGCCACTCCAACTCTATAGTTTGGTGACTCAATTGTGTCATATGCCCTTTCCAATGTCATTGATGTGGATATTGGTTATGAGCCCACCAATTTTTGTGAGGTAGTCACAAGTCATGAGGATATGTAGTGGATTGCTACATAGAAGGAAGAGAAAGAATCTCTTCACAAGAATCAAACTTGGGAGTTTTTGCTACCTCCAAAGGCAAGAAAGTTGTGGGATACAAGTTGGTTTATGGTCTATATGAACAAAAAAGGTGATAGATACAAGGCATACCTTGTTGCAAAAGGCTATAGTCAAATTGAAGGCATTGATTATAATGAAATATTCTCATCCATCGTCAAGCATAATCCCATATGGAAGCTTCTTAGTTTGATAGCCATTTAAGACTTAGAGTTGCAACAAGTAAATGTAAAGATAGTTTTTTTGTAAGGTGAACTAGAAGAAAAGATCTACATGTGACACATAGATAGAGGATTTTGAAGACAAAGAGAACCATGTGTGCTTTCTCAAGAGGTCACTCCATGGGATGAAGTAGTATCCTAGACAATGATACATGAGATTTGACTCTTTATAAGCATGATGGATTTTTCAGGAGTAACTATGATGTTTTTGGCTACTACAAAGGTTTGGGTGACAATTATTTTGTTTACCTAGTGTTATATGTTGATGACATGATGATTGATTCTAGGCACACATCTGAGATAGCCAAGGTGAAATTTCTTCTAGGTGAGAATTTGATATGAAAGACCTAGTTGAAGCTAAAATATTCTTGACATGGATATTCAAATGGACCAAAAAGATAGAAGGCTTACACTGACACAGGAGTACATCAAGAAGGTTCTCCACAAGTTTCACATGTTAGACGCAAATCATGTTTTAACTCCATTCATTATTCACATCATGTTATTCACTTTGTAGTATCTACATTCTAATGAAGAAGAGAAAGAGATGTCACATGTACCTTACTCTAGTGCCATTGGTAGCGTCATGTATGCTATGGTTTGCACTAAACCCGACATCATTTATCTAGTCAATGTTGTTATTGTTTACATGGATCATCCTGGAAAGGCGCATTGGCAAGTATTAAAGTCTATTCTGAGGTATTTGAAGGCACTTAAAATACTTGTAATCTTTCATGGAACTCAAGTCATCGTGGCAGGGTATGTGGACTCAGATTATGTAGACGAACTCAACAAGAGGAGATATATCACAGTTTACATGTTCATAGTGGGATTTGTAGTTATTAGTTGGAAATACACTCTACTAAATTTCTTTATCTGCTATTGAAGTTGGGTACATGGTGGAAACACAAGTTGTGAAGGAGGCTTTATGGTTCAACGGTTTGATGAATCAATTGGGCATGGTTTAAGAACAAGTTATAGTTAATTGTGATAGTCAACATGTTATAAATCTTAGAAAAGATCAAATGCTCCATGATAGAAATGAATGTCAAGTACCACTTCATTAGAGAAGTCATAGCTGAAAGAAATATTCAAATAAAGAAGATTGGTATGCCTGAGAATCCAATATCTGAAAGCAATATTCAAATAAAGAAGATTGGTATGCTTGAGAATCCAACCGACAAGATGATAAAGACTCTTTAGTTAGCTAAGTTTGAGCTTTGCACAAAATTAGTTGGTCTTGTTTCTACCTGAGCTTTTCATGTGTAGGGCATGTGTAGTAGATGGTATTCTTAATTAGATTCTAATATTTTAGAAGATCTTAAGTGTTTTTTTACTTCCATCATTTTGAAGTTGAAGACAAGGTGGAGTTTGTTGAGAGAGTGTTTTAAACTCTCTACAAAAGCTTCCTTGATGAAGTAGACTTCTACGTCAATCCTCAAAAATGTTGGGATGTATTTTGGTCACCTATTGGTGTAGTTATCATCATGCACCAGATTATATATGGTCATCTTGAACTGTATTTGTATTTACAATTAAATTGGACCACATATGGTCCAGCATTGGACCATATATGTTGTTGAAATGAAAATATAGTGTGTGCTACAAACCTTATCCATTCCAATCAAACCATAAACATGACTAGAAAACAATCTTATGACTTTAACAATTTAAATATGGGTCATAATTTTATAAATAGAGCCCCCCAACTGGTCACAAGCATGAATAGCAATGAAGAGACATCAATAGATATCATTTTTACAAAACCTAAAGCCACACATCGACGTAGGGCCTCCCTTAGGGTTTCACACCTCTAAGAAATTCTCTCTAAGAAACCATCTTCTTCCACGTTTGGCTTTTGGGTATAAAGGGGGATCGGGTTCTTCCTATGTCTTATATAATCATCATCTCAGTAATCTCTCCATCAATAATATCATCTCTACCAATGGATGTAGGCCCCCACATTAAGAATTTTCTGAACCACTATAAATCTTGTCTTTTTGGTTGCTTTCATGTTCCTTTGTTGATCTCTTCATTGTACGTATTCTGATTGGATGGCTCATTCCCACGCTTCCTCATCTCTGTAACAAGTTTGTTGGGCCTTTTATTTGGGTCTCCTATCACCACCATATCCCAACACTTTTTAGCATTCTGAAGGTTTAAAAAGGTGTTTGGAGTCGTATGCTTTTGAGTATACAAGGATCCATAATGGTTGGTGCATCGACATCTCATGGTGTACAATGGTTGGTTTTTCAGCATCCCAATGCGATCGTTCGAATGAGTGTGGTTGATGGTGTATCTTGAGTGATATATATAGGTGCATGGCATGTGTACCACGGACGAACCTAGTTTGTTTATGGACGGGCCTTTTAACACTCTGCAAGTAGTTTGGCCTTTGAGCACACTACTCATTACTTTATCTCATTTTTACTAAGCTGAAAATATCTTGTATAGTTTATTTTTTCAAGGTCTTGTACGGTGAGCAATTTAAACTTTATAGTTGACATCTAGTACTTTGAGTGGTAGGCCTCAAATTACCAAGGACTTAACAATTACAAACAACTAGTCAAGTTGGGTAGATATGCATGGTTATATTATCTTCTCATATTACAATTGTCTACTATTATTGCTCTTCTATACCTGCAAGTATTTCTTGATTACTACTACATTGCAACTGAGTTAGATGTACCCTATAAAGATATAGTACTTGTTGAATATATATGTCTACCTTAGTTTAATAAGATCCTGAAATGTTGTAAGAACAAGAATTGTACCATTTCTCACCTTCATGGTTATCCACATATTTCCGATAGCCAGTCATGTGACCCATACTTGAGTGAACAGGAGTCATTCTTTGGTGATCAATATTAGCTTGGAGGTTGGTGATGCTCTTTTAGTGTCGTGTTTTAGATTTGTCCATGTACTCTTAGGTTCAAGCATGATAGATTTGATCATTTGTCACCTATGACTTGAGTTTTTGGTGTGTATGCCTTGCGTAGATGTACACATTGTAACTAAATGTGATAAATATATATATATATATATATATATATATATATATATATTTGTATAGGTTATGACAAGGGTCATTAGACATCTTGTAAAGTTACATGTTTGTGATGAATGAATACATAATGGTCTTCCATGCGATTCATTCTTGTGTATAATTCAAAATTTTCTTTTAGCATTTTCTATACCTTTTTTTTTTTAAAACAGACAAATTTCATTATGGAGTAGCCATACGACATCTACATGAGGAGAAAAACAAATTAAAAGACCACACAAAGATCAAGAATATATACAAACCACCACAAAAACTCATATCGGAATCTGATAAGGACAATGATGTATAGATCCCTCTTCTCCTTTGCTGGCTAAGGCAGCTTTCTATGAGGAATACCTTCAACATGAGTATGTATATGTGGTAGAGTACCTGCACCAAATCGGTGTTCTAAAAGGATATTTTCCCCGCACTTGCTGCTATACAAACTCAACAAAAAAATGACCGAGAAAGAAAAATCTACCACAAGAAGAGAAAGCAGCGCTGATTAACAGCGAGATAGACAAAACAAGAGAACAATCTTAACAGAAAGCCAGTAAAAAAGAAAGAGGATAGGAAACTCGTCGCAGTCGGGCTCAAAGGGAGGAAGAAGACTGTTGCCTCCAAAAACGCCACGCCTACACACCTCCCGAAGAAGAGACCCTACTAATGACGGGAGAGAAGAGGTCGAGAGGGAGCGAGGCACCGCTTTGCGGCGGCCAAACTCCCTCCCCCCAGCCAGCCGCCTATGGAGGAAGAAACCCTAGCGGCGCTAGGGTGAGAGAGCAGGGAGAGAGGACATTATCGCTATTTTCTATACCTTATTGGTAATGATGTTGACTGGTGACAATCGACGTGTTATTTTGCTCTTGTGTGACTAGGTGCCACACATCCTAAGATCCTCTATCATGCTAAGAGACTTCACAGTTATTAGCCAATTACATAGACGGTATGTTCCAAATTACCCGGGGCTTATTAATCAAGGTCTTAATCGAGCTGACTAGTTTTCACTTACGGCCTGAATTACCTCTCTATTGCTCAGACATGTCTTGTCGATTTACGCTTAGTATTTAGATTTGTCGAACTCAATGTATACATTATGTCATGCATACTTTAAATTCTTTACAAGATCTTTTATATTTTGTTGGAAATTTGTCTCACTTTCATGGTCTATCACCTTTTCATAGTGGCAGCACTCTCCTGCAGTTTTATGTGAGTACTTTTTTTCTTTTTTTTTGGGTTTAAAGCCATCGATAGCATACATCCACCGTTAGGCCTCGCCCGAGGAGTAGATACTCCCGGTTTAGCCTTCTCAAATGAGAATGACGATTGGCGCCTATTAAAGAAACACAAGGCAAGACGAGACACGGTGCCAAGAGTCGATAAAAAGAACCCAAAAAGAAAAAAAGGGGATGTGGTAAATATTTCTATCAGACTTTATTTTTAGCAAGCAAGTTCATAGTGTTAAAATGCAAAACTTTTAAAGAAAACGGGCTTTTTGTCTGCGTGGATTTGTTTTATTATTTCAGCATTGTTTGTGGTTTGGCATAAAAAGAAACCATCGCCTCGTGTTTGTCTTGCGCCAGAAAGACCAGCAATTTTACTGTTTTTTTTTCTTCGACACATACTGGTTTTTTAGTTCTCTACATTCTGAATCTTGATTAGCACTGAATAACTGTTACTCTACAGGCCACCAGCTAGCAGTTTTGAGTTTGATAAAAATAATTACATTAACAAATAACTATCTCACTTTTTCAGCTGCAAAATACACAAATAAATAGTTACAACTCAGTTGTTCTCCTTCCGTCATAAAAGTAATGATAAAATTCTATTAAGAAAGTTTAGATAAAAACCAAATCATGACTTTTTGTATCTATAAATTGGCATCGGTACTCAAAACCAAAATTTCATTGGTTGGCCTAGCACTATTGAAATTCGGTCAATAATCCAGTGAAAATTCAGCAATGTATCACTTTTTTATATGGCTCGTCAACTCTGATTTGTAGTACAGTTAACGACGGTTTTTAACGATACAAATATGGTTGTCATCATTAAAGAATTAAATGCCATAGACACAAACGGTGTGGTATGTGGTCTTAAATGACTGCTTCTAAAAACTGTGCCATATGCACACCTGTCACCTCTATACTTCAGCATCTCCCAATAAGTACAACGGGACATCCCCTATAAATAAATATTATCCTGCATTCGACCTCCAGTACACCTATTGCCAATTTGCCAGGATGGAAGGAAAGAAACACCTACTACAGCATTGACCCACCATACACTGCATACACAGCCAAAAGGGAAGTATGCTACATGAAGTCGAGGTCATCCCTCCGCTGTTCAAGAACCACAGAAGCCAGAGCAAGCCTGTAAGCAGTGGACCTCAGGTTGCGAACGAGGACAAAGATCTCTGGGCGGCTCTTGCTCTGCATTTCACTCCACTGCTGCCCCCTAAGCTGGGCAAGAAGGGTCGCTTCGCATAGAGCATGTGCAACCAGTCTTGAACTGTAAAGACATTACAACTGTATCATCAGTATTTGTCGAAGTAATATTATGTAACTTCAATAACAGAAGATTATCATTGTCGAACTGATGCAATGTAAATACTACCTTCTGTGAACGCTGCCAGTTGTTACAAAGCCAATAGGCCACCTGTGGGATTGTAGGGACGAAGGATCAGTTGGCATCTGCAAGATCCATTCACCGGGACCTCTCTCAACAAAATATGAATTCATCCAAGCTTGAGCTATTTGAAGTGGTTCTTCAAGTACTTCAGTTCTGCAATTTTTAAAAGGCACTCCATTAAATTTTATCAACAATGTGATCCAAGCATGCCTCTATAGACCATAGTTTACTCTGTGAGAGACAATACTAACCTGGATCTCCAAAGTTCAATATCACTCAAAGTGGGAGCACAGACAACAGCTCCTTCTTCAAATGTCCCTTCTTTGAAAGGGCATAGGATGACTCTTAAATATACTGGTCTCGGTTCCACTGGGCCGGAAATCGAGGTCTTAGGTATCCAACGGAGGTTCTCGTTCTTTATGAGATCAGAAAATTGCAGACTTCTGGTCTCATCACAAGGAAATAGAAGAGAGTTACTGATATTGGTTTTGCTTATGAGCTGAACTAAGCCATCACGGGTTCTAATTACAGAACCACCGAAACCACCCTTCACGGTTGTTTTTGCCGCTGTTGCATCACTGTTCTTGAAGTATAAATCTGATGTAGATCTAATATCAACATTGTGGCTGATCAGAGGTGACTCCTGCAGAGAAAGTGTCAGGCAGTGCCAGGGAGGAGGTATTGGGATTTTCAAGGGTCTCATAGACGCTGGACGAAGCTGCATATCTTTATCTAAAGCAGCAGCATCAACGGCCATTGATAATGAATAAGCCTTGCAATCAGGAAAGTCAGAAGGGAACGATGGTAATCCACTCTGCATAAGCAAAGAGAGAAGGTCCGCATAATTAGAAACTTGGAAGTCAAATGTTCAAAATTAATCAATATTCTTCATCTCGAAACAAGTCACCTCACATGCAATCCAGTGCCTCTCTCTCAAGCCGATAGCACGAGTACCAGAGACAAGAGGAACCCAAAAAGCCCTAGCCCAACTTAAAGGGAAAATGATAGACCACCTAAACAAGAGAAAAATAGAGTTATAAACGTGCATTCTGGAAACACATCGCAGCATAGCAGTAGTTGATTATATTGTCGGACCAAAAAAAAAAGTCGATTATATTGTCGAAGATGGCGTGGAAGTGTCAGTTATTGCGGTTCACTTGAATTGCTGCTTTAACAGCCAAAGGCTGACTACAGATAACCTGGTCTTGCACGACCCTTCACAGGCAATCATGACTACAAACGATGTTCGAGGCATATTAGGACTGTGTGAAGTTAAAGATGGGTTTCTGTAGACAAAACATGAACAAATAGGAGGTTGAGAACAAGGAAGAAAATGTCCGATTTCGATGCCGTTTCGGTGGCCACAGAAATAGAAATTTCGACAAATTTCGACAGAAATTTTGATAAAAGCGTTCCTGGCGTTTCGATGGCAAAATAAACAAATTAATTTATGAAATTTTACCAGAATGATCTACTAGTGTAGATCTACTCAAATATGTAATAATATTTTGTATTGGGTATGTGGGGGTGGGGTCTCATCATTTTTTAGTGAATGACCCTGAACTATTTCGATGAGCATTTTGAAGGGGATTTTTTATGTTAATTTTCAATGGTGAAATCAATGAATTAAGTCATTATAGTTTGCAAGCACAGTATATGGACTTAAAAATACAAAACTGTGCAAAAAAATATGCTCTAGGTAGTACATAGTATATGAAAACATAGAAAGAAAAAAAATCAATGATCTGCCTGTTCTGAGAGTTTCGTCAGTCAATTTCGATGTCCGATTGCCACAGAAACAGAAATTTCGACAATTTTGTCGAAATTTTGAACATTGGTTGAGAATGCAACTTCAATCATAAATTTATAATTATACTTGTTAAGACAGCAAGGTGTTTTGGTTCTGGATAAAGCAGCTTGATGTCTTGGTGATCCCGGGCATCACCGTGTCGCTGGGCAACTTCAAATAATGTATATCTCAATATATTTTGCTTTTATAAACATTTCTCTGAGATATTATTCTATCAAACATATCACCCCTCATATATAGTTATATACATAGGTGTACGATATAATCAAATCTTCATATGCGCCTTGAGCCTATATCAAAAACACAACCGAATTACATTTCTACTACTTTCTAATCAACATTAATGCCAAAAAAGAAGAAATAAGCTCTGAAATGTAATAGATAATGAATTAAAAAATCAATATTTAATGTCAAGGCTCAAGTCTTCCGCAAATTCAAAACTTAGCCCTTAAAATAGCCTAGGTGGCCCATATTTTATTATAATAGTTTTATTAAATAAGCCTTGTATACATATATTTAATTGTTAATATGGGTATTGGGGTCATGTGATACGCAAGAGGTATATAGTGTGGTTACTATTTTCTTTTATACTGAGATGATAGCCTCTAACACAGGGTTTTGCATCGTGGCCGGACCAGGCCAATTGAACCAATTGATCCGCCACCTGACAGGTATAGACTTTAGTGGGTTAGATGGGGCTGAAACCCGTTTTTGACTAAAACCCGGTGGTTCAGATGGTATAACTGCTGGTCGGGCCCTCAGACCAAAGACCCAATTGAGTTTTACGGATTTTATATATAGTCATGTGAATAAATTTAAACCCTTCCGTTAAACCCAAATAATCCATATATTCATTATAAAGTATTTAAAAGTCGTTTTGAGGGTTGAAAATTTACGAATGGATCCACGATTTTCTATGTTTCATGTTTCATGTTTCATAATCATCATCTCACACTTTCATATAATATATTATATACATATACATATATACACACATATACATAAATATATATTATGCACATATATATTATAAGTATATATACATGCACATAACAGTGTAAAAATAAGTGTATCATTAATAGTGTCATGCTGACGAGGGTCAACTGAATCGACATGGCAGTTGAACCAAAGACCCGTCTAACAAACATAACATAGTCAATTAACATGGAAATCAAATTTAGGTACAAAGAAAGGAAAATCTAAGCATGAACATTAAGGGTATGAAGCCCTAATAATTAGGAAAATAAACACCTAATATAAACAACAATCTTTCATTAGTATACCAGGCCCACAAAAAGAGATATTAATTTGCATAACCCCATACAAATATGACCTAAAACATACATTATGGCGTAGGCCGCACTCATATTGGGTGCCTTTATGTTGGTGCAACCATAGTAACAGAAGTCTTTGAATCAATGTTGAAAATTTCGACGAAATTGTCGAAATTTTTGGTGAAATTTCTGTTTCTGTGGCAATCGGACATCAAAATTGACTGATGAAACTCTCGAAACAGGCAGATCATCGATTTTTTTTATTACTTTTTTATACACTGTGTTCTAGCTAGAGCATTTTTTTTTGCACAGTTTTGTGTCTTTAAGTCTATATATTGTGTTTGCAAACTATAATGACTTAGTTCATTGATTTTGCCATTGAAAATTGACATCAAAAATCCCCATCGAAATGCCCATCGAAACAATTCAAGGTCATTCACTAAAAAATGACGAGACCCCACCCCCACATATCCAATATGAAATATTATTACATATTTGAGTAGATCTATACTAGTAGATCATTCTGGTAAAATTTCATAAATTAATTCGTTTATTTTGTCGTCGAAACGCCAAGAACGCATTTATCAAAAAAAATTTCGAAATTTCTGTTTCCGTTGCCACCGAAACGGCATCGAAATTGGACATTTTCTTCCTTGCTCTGGATTTTATGAAAAATCGGCATTTTTTTGTGATTTTATAGGCTCCCGAATGTTCAACACGATTAATACGTTAGTTTCCGATTTTTCACGACTTTTCCCGATTTTTCCCGCTTTTCGTGATTCAGACGATTCTTCTTGACTTTTCACGATTTTTCTCTTTTAAGTCATATGTTCATTTTTTAGCAATCCATGTACAGAGAACTGTTGATATACAATAAATCTTTAACCCCGGACTCTCCCGACAGCTCATTGTTATTATTCAACTATTCTTAAAAAAATTCCTACTTTTTTTCACTCAATAAGATCGCATGTCTAGTGACCTTAATAGTTACATTTGTATATGATATGTATGTATATATACACATAGTAACAAAACTCTCTGGATATTACGAAAAATTGACGATTTTTTGCGATTTTATAGGCTCCCGAATATTCACCGCGATTAATATGTCGCTCGCCGATTTTTCACGACTTTTCATGATTTTTCCCGCCTTTTCGCGATTTATACGATTTTTCTCGATTCTTTGTGACTTTTCACGTTTTTTCACGATTTTTCTCTTTTAAGTCATTCACTCTTTTTACCAAACCATGTACACAAAAATTCCTTATATACACTAAACCTCCAACCCCCACTCTCCCAATAGTCCATTGTTATTCTTCAACTATTCTTTAATCGTTTTCCTACTTTTTTCACTCAATAAGATTGTATGTATAGTGCCCTTAGTAGTTTCATGTGTATCTAATATGTATGTATATATATAGAAACATATGTATATATATGTATATGTATACATATATGTATATATGTACATATATGTAATTATGTATATATGTATATATATGTATATATGTGTATAGATAAATATATATATAGCCGACTTATTCTTGATTATTCTCGATTAGTTGACCGAACTTTGACCGAAATATATCGACTTTTTTACGATTTTTCCGAATTTTGATTTTTTCCGGCCAGCCGAAAAGTTGCTGAATCTCGAACTTGTCACTATGTATATACGTACATATATATGTATATATGTGTGCATGTATATACATGTATATATATACATATATAAATATATATATGCAAGTATATATATACATATATATAGTCGACTTATTCTCGATTATTTCTGAATAGTTGACTAAAATTTTGACCAAAATATATCGATTTTTTCATGAATTTTTCTGATTTTTTTCCACATTCCGATTTTTTTTGGCCAAGCCGAAAAGTTTACGAATCCCAAACTTGTCACTATGGGTGTAACTATCTAAGCGTGCACCATAACGTGTATGGTCATACATAACCATCACCATCATCATCAAAGCCTCAATCCCAACCGTTTTGGGTCGGCTACATGGATCCTTCTTTTTCAATCAACCATGTTATGGGTCATATTCTAATCAAGATGTGAAGATTCAAAACCTCTACTTTGAAGCTCTTCCCAAGTTATTTTGGCAGTGTCTCTTCTTCTTTTAATTGTGGCTGAATCAACAGCATTGAATCAAAATAGTTATGTTAGTCGGTTTGCATTGCACAGGGCCATACCATCTCAGGCAAGCCTTGCGCAATTTTTCCCCAATACTCGACACCCCCACTTTGTTCCTAACATAGTCATTTTTCAAGCGATCTTTCCTTGTATTCTCACACATCCGTCTTAGCATACACATTTCAATCACATTTATCTTGTTGACACCTTGTTTTTTCACCAACCAATATTCATTACCAATTAGCACGGTTGATCGTATAGCCATTCAATAAAACTTACATTTAAATTTTAGAGGGGTTTTCTGATCACATAATGCTCTTGTTGCACTCCAATTCAATTATCATGTTGTGGTCATGTGGAAAAAATCATCTTAAACATCATCATCCATTCAAACTATAGAACACAAGCAACAAACTTATCACATTTTGGTACATACACTCCATCCGAAATGGCCCCACCATTCACAGTTCTAGACTGGCTGAAATTGCGATGCATATTTACTATTTTTCTTATTTTAGATTCCAACGCATTTCTTCAAAGTTCAACTTTATCATTCAATCTCTCTGTAGTTTCATCAATTTATATCACCAGCAAATAACATGTAGCAAGGAATGTCATCTTGGACATGCTTTGTCAACTCATCCCTAGAAAGAACCAATAGATATGGACTGAATGAGGATCCTAGATGTACCTCAACTGTGATAGGAAATGTTGGTGTCTCTCCTCCAGGAGTCTTAACACTTGTGGATGAGCTATCATACACATGGAACAAAATTTCGATCGAAATTGCGAAATTTCGATCGAAATTTTGATTTTTTTTTTCCAATCGGACATCAAAACGCATGTACGCAGAGAATAGGACGTCATTTCGCATAAATTTCGCAAAACAGTGTAAATTTCGCCCAGTTTGGGCCATAATTTCGCGAAATGGCACAAAATTTCGATAGAAATTTCGAGATATTTGCTCCTAGGACTGCTACCACTACATGTTAGGTATTTTGGCAATTCTCTTTGTATCTTTTGCTTATAGAGGCTATTTTCTTTGATTCTAAGGTATGTTTCTCCTATCCCTAGCCCATGTATACCTCTTTCTATGTTTACACTCTTCTAAAAGATGTGAAGAGATACTATGAAAAATAACAAAGTTCTAAGTCCTGCTACTATATGTTAGGTATTTTGGCGATTCTCTTTGGAAAATCACATGAACTACAAACAAACTTGTGGATCTATGAAATAATTTGTTATTATTACACATATTTATACATAAAATGACTTAAAAATAATGCATTTTCTTTGATCTATGTATACATGACCCATGTAACCTAACTAAATTTTAACACTAGACTTATATAAGTTGTAACATGTAAGTTTGTAACTTGCAACTGTAAGTTTTAAGGTCTAAGTGGTAAATTGTGGGTTTGTAAGTTGTTTACAGTCTAACGGACTTGACAATTCTGTTAATTTGTGCACTCACTCATTAAGACATGGATCCCACTCATTTACAGTCTAACGGACTTGACAATGAGGATATGTATGGTCAACCACCACAAGGACAAGAACCACCACAACACTCAAGCTTCAACTAGAATTGCTGGACTCCTAGTTTACTACTACGCAAGACTTATGGAACATCATAATGTGTAAGTTTGTTAGTTGTTAATTTGTTTTATTTTATAATTATATATTATAAGTTGTAATTTGTAAGCTTGCAAGTTGTACTTGTAACTTGTAAGTTGTAAAGTAACTGTAAGTTTTAAAGTCTAGTAGTAGTTGTTTAAACTTGAAATTTGTAAGTTTGTAATAGACTTAGTCTCTAACTGTCTAGCAGACTTGACATTTCTGTTCATTTGTGCACTCACTCATCAAGACATGGATCCCACCCTAACCTCTAAACATATAAATTTATTATATAATCTAGTGTGTTTATGTCTAGACTTTGTGTTTGCAGAATTTCAAAGCGTAATTCCTTCATTTTGCCATCGAAATTGCCGTCAAAATTCTATCGAAATTGTTCAGCTTCCTTCACTTACAAATGTGGGAGACCCCCCCCCACATATCCAATATGAAATATTATTGCATATTTGAGTAGATCTTGGCGTTTAGATCATCCTGGTAAATTTTCAAGATTTAATTCGCTTATTTGGTCGTCGAAATCGTTAGGGCCGTAAATATCAAAATTTAGTGCGAAATTTTGAAAAATTTCTGTTTTTGGGCCATCGGACACGACATCGAAATCGGACATTTAATTCTATGAACATACATGCCTTTATTCAAGTCAATGTATAGGATTGACAGGCCCTTTTTCTCCAAAACCCTCCAAACTTCCTTGGATACTATATCATAAGCCGTTTCCAAATCAACAAAAACCAAGTGAAGATCCTTTTGTTTCCTTTGTACTTCCCCCGTAAGCCTACTTGTCAAAAAAATAGCATATGTTGTGGATCTTCAAGGCATGAAACGAAACTGATTGTTCGATAATCTATGCACTATAGATTTCGGTATTTGCTCAATAATCCTCTTCTAAATGTTCGTAGTGTGAATCATCAACTTGATATCTTTGTGGTTTGTGCAACTTTGAGCATCTCCATTGTTCTTACAAATGGGGACTATGTTGTTGTTTCTCCACTCATCCAGAATCTTCTTGGTCTTTATAATGTTATTGAGAAAGCCTTTAACCAGATAACTCCTTCATCCCCCATATTCTTCCATACATCAATAAGAACAGCATCTAGCTCACATGTCCTTTCAATGCTCTCCTTTCTCCTGATGAGAAGAGTGGGAGGTCGCGTTTTAACTGGCCTGCGGTATACCAATCAACTAGGAGAGGTCAAAGACCAATTGAAGAGTTTACCAGGATTTACCATTTGAACTAGTCAATTTTTTTTATTTTCATCTTTTTCAAGATTCTTGACCTCAGATGGTGAAAATCATCGTGTATAAGTGATATCTCTTTTATTCATGCCACACGAGCATTATATATTATTATGTATATGATCATATATAACAACAATTATGATTATGCAGCATTTTTTATCGTTAATTGCTCATTCAGTTATGAACATACTTGTTCCCATACAATCATCTAACATTTTCATCTTGATCTTCTTCGTATTTCTTTTTAAATTCATTGGTCATAAGTCACTTTATAACCATTGTACTATTGCCAAAAACAAAATTACTTCTCTTCATGAACGTCACAATGGAGGAAACCTTTCTAAATGTCAATTTAGCGTATGGGACAATGGTGAGTTATGGTAAGAGAGAAGACAACTCATGTTACACCCCCATCTCATCTTCATAACTAATCTAGGGTTTATGAAACCCTAAGCTCATTTTAGCAATTTATTTAATGTTGCTAGTGCTTATTCAGTTCAAGATGCATTTTTACATGATTAAGCTAGTGATAGTTAGGGCTTGTGGTAAAACCCAGATCTCACTTAGTTAAGCATAAGCAAACTCTAATTCAGTATTGAGATCTTATAACAATAACACATGAGAATGGGATACACAAATTACTAGTTGAACAAACACAGTACATAAGCCCTAACTTGACTTGTTTAATGGCAAGAATATGTAATTATATTAACTAAAGAATAAACTTCATGAGACAATGATAGAATTTCCTTAAAACACCTAGAAATACACTTCGGTCATTTGGTTTGGGATTAAATCAGATTCTAATGCATTTAGATGCATTTAGGATAATATGAACTGAGACTGATAGAGAAGTTTGTCGACCACTAGCATAGTCATATTGATTTGTGAGGGTGATGAGAGATAACATGCTGACATAAATTTATTCAAGTTTTTTAGGGTTGATTCTGAGAAGTCGGTCGACTAATACAGTAATCAGGTTAACTTGTAGGTGTAGAATACTAAAGAGTCAATCGGCATGTAATTTCTGAGAACCTAATTTGACCCAACAACAAGATCGACGATTATAGATCGGTTGACTAATTGGTGCCATGTCACTGCACATGATGGGCAAATCAAGCCCATTTACATGTGGCTAGATGACTTGCATCAGCCAATTAACTAATATAGAAGTTGGTCGACTTATTTTTTCGAGAAGGTAGACTACTAGAATGAGGTTAAATTGGTAATATAGCTAACTAAAGATCAAATTTATATACCAAATTCTCTATTGTGGTGACGATGTTGTAGAGGAGGTCCTGAGGAAAAATAGTTTGACGCCATAATAAAAAAAAGCTTAACACCACTTATTTGACTTCCGTTTTTAAAAAGGCCATCCTATTCTTATTCCAATTCAAAAGCCCAATTGTGACATCTCTTCTCTCCCACTTCACACCTCAAAATGCATTGTGCTTCTAGAGAAAATGCACTTTCACATCTTCTTAACACTAAATGGTTGAGAGAGGAAAGGTTCCTTTTTTGGGTGTACGCCTGGGCAGAGGCCTGATGGAGAAGTCGTGGAGCCTATAGCTCATAGGATCAGAGCATGTGGCTATGAAATATGGAGTCAAGGGTTCCAATCCATCCTCGCCCACAACAAGTCAAGAAGGGAAGGACCTTTGCCTTTGCTATACCTCTGATTCGGGAGTAGAAATATTATGAATGGGGTGGCAAACACAAAGCTATGGTTCTTTTGTTGAAATGGGATGACCTTACATTATTCTTTATCATGAATGCGACTGATTATGTTTCGTACACCGATTCGAATCCGCAATTTAGTGTTATGCACTTCATATTTTTTCCTCAGTCACACTTGAGTAGAATAGTAGAGCAAGTACAAGTGGTGTAGTATACGTCTTCCAAGTCATCAATTGAATATGTTTGATCACAGTAATTGTGGCCTATTGAAGATGAGTGCATCTTTGATGCACTACTAGTATCTATCAGCTGAGAATTCTTAACTATCTAGTTGTAAATAGCCCTGAGAATTCTTTAGGAAATCCAAATGAGGTTTTCGTAGTTCATCCAAGTGTTCCTTCGCCATATACATGGTAGGCAACGATTTCTTTGTCAGAACCCAAGAGACACCCTGAGAAAGAGGAATTCTTGTGAGTGTGGGCTAAAGCAGCAAAGGGTGGAAAGATGATGAAAATGATCCTTTCTAGCCCTCATAAATAGCTAATCTTCTAAGACTTGCTTCCATGTGAGACTCTGGCGGAGGCGCAAGACCGATTCCCACAATTTCTTTAGGTCACTGGCTCATTCCAACCTACTTTAACTCTTCCTAACCCTAAAGCACAGTTAGGGGCAAATAGGAGGGCGATTTGAGGGGTTTAATTGTAGGGTGTGTTCCATAGGTTTAATCCGTACCTAGGGTTAGAAACCTTATTAGTGGTTAGTTTCTTTGGATTTGATATGTCTTACATTAGTAATTTAATTTGTTTACTCTCTCCAATCTCTTCTTTTCTTCTCTTGAATCAGCTTTTGAAAGAGAAAGTTAAGAATGTGTCATTTTCTTGCATGCAGAGGTTTGTTCTTGAGATGATCTTCGTGATTTCAATTTTGGAGCTAATCCCTAAATCTGAATCGGCTGATAGGTGGTCTAGAGATGAGTGGCGTTTCATATATCAATAAATTCCATTCAAAATAATCAAATTGATCATCTTCTTTTTGTCTTACAGTTGAACATCAATGAGCTTGCTGACCTGTTTTCACATATACATGAACAATTTGATATGGATGTAAAGTTTAAGTTAGCATTTAAATGATGAATAAGCATTCTAAACGGGTGATTCTGGCATTGCACAATTTTAGAAACATATGATAATTTTTGGAAAATGAAAAATACTAGGGTTTTTGGGAAAGCCTGAATTGCAGAATAGTTAATTATGAATGATCAATGAAATGGTTCTTCTTATGAAACTATTGATTGATCTATTTGTAAATGATCAAGAGATATCATTCTTTTGTAAGTTGAGTTAGTATTTGAAGTTATACATATATACAAGAAATGTCGAATCTGAAAGAGTAGCATGTACTATGTTACCCTAAGTAGACAGTTTAGCAGTCGTTTGAAGTCAGTGCCAGATCATGGTCTTCATCTCATTCGCTATCATCATGAAGTAGACCAGAAAGTGTTGGAACACAAGAAGTAGTAGTCAACGTGCATTCAGAGCATAGACAAGAAAAGAGTCAACATGCATAAGGCACAGACAAGCCAGAGAGTGCTAGCACACAGTACAATGTAGTTGGATAGAAGACTAGTGCATGAAATAGCAAACAGATAAAGGATTCCAAGATCCAATGTAGATGAAACTCCATCGCATATATGTAAAATCACCAATAGAAATTTTCATTATCTTCTCCCATCATAAAGTTTCCATCACAGTAGCAGACATCACAGTCCAGTACAGTAGTAGCAGTGCTTGACGTGCGAGGGTAGGGACAAAGAGTCAATGTGCAAATAGAGCACGGAAAACAGATAGTGCAAAATCATAAAGCAACAAAAAAATGTGCTAATCATAGCAAGTAGCTAGAGTGACATCGTCGGACAAAAAATCAATCAACATATAGTGTAAGTGAAGTAGATAACTCCATATCAGCAATTGAGATGATGATGAATAAATTTCTCAAGCCCTTAGGTAAATAGATCAATAATAACAGCAGAAAGATTACATAGTAGCAAAAGCAACACCACATAGCAGCAGCAAGAGTGGCATGAAGATCCATAGAGCATCAGAACTAAAATCCTCTTCTCTCCATCTCACTCTCATAGTCTTACCTCTAGTCATCATCCTCTATTCTCCCCCTCAAGCCAACCATGAAAAAAGTCAAGAAAATGGTTTGGTTGGAGAATCAAAAATAATGGTAGAGATATTGTTTAATGTGGGAAAATATAAGGAGGTAACCTACTCGAGTCAATGTGCAACATGACCTAATTATCTAGATCTAGAAAAATAAATGGATCTTTTTACGACCCCAAAAAAATTGGACTAGGTAAAAAGATAGTAGGATTCCGTTACCATTAGGTATTATATGTACATGGAGGGTAGTACTAGTATTGAGGAGGTATGTAATATGTATGTAGGGATGGAAAGAGTGAGAGGTTAAAGAACAAAAGAAATCTAAAATTGCAGGAAAAGAAAGATAAGTGTTGTTGGTAAGGATAATGAAGGGACTCGCCATATAGAAGCATCTGCCATATAATATAATAGTCGTAGATGATGTATCACGCCAAGATGTAGTAGTAGTAACAAGCATGCTGTAGGGTGACGCGTCGTGTCAGTTGACAAATCTCGGGTCTAAATTCGGGCCAGAACGCAATTGACACGTTGTGCCATTTAGGCGACACGCCGTGTCAAAGTGCAGAATTTGCAATCCAAGTAGCAAATAAAACATAACTCCGCCAACACGTTCAGATAGTCGCACGCCATGTCGTTGGGCAAGTTTTGTGAGCCAAGTCGCAAATGAAGCAGAACTCCGCCTACGTACCGTGTTTTTTTTTGTCGGCCTACGTACCGTGTTAACAGTGAAACAGCAGTAGAAAACCCTGTGATAGCATCTAAGGGTGGATAGACCCTTTTGGATTTCCACCATAGCAATACAGGGATGATATATCCACAATATCAGCCAAAAAAAGAGATCTTTTTTCAAGATTTAGAATTAGATCTTAATAGAAGTGCCATGGATGATAAAGGCAGTGTAGATCAGAAGTGGTGCAAATGACGACGGTGTAGATTTGTAGCGGTGTGGATGCGGCGGCAAACAGGTTAGGTGCGGCGGCTTCAAAAGCAACAAATAAAGGTGATGGCATGGTGGCCCATGTAGATCTAGCAGTAGCAATTTCGAGATGAACTTTGATGGAGACAGCTCCTAGAAGTAGGGGTAAAAAATTAATGTGGGCAGCCAAGCAACGCCTAGGGGTGGTGATCGCCCGTAAGGGGAGGTTTCTCTCCTTTGCGCTCTCTCTCTCTCAGAGATGGGGGCGGCACAGGAATGCCTGCTCCAATACCATGTGGAGAAACAATATGATAGGAAGTCCCCTTGTATATCTTTTTCTTATTGATAGAAGGGCAGCCCCCCTCCTATAAATGGGATAAGGGGTAAGCGTACAGACCAATGTTTTAAAAAGCAACTCGTGCGCCTGCTCGAGTGCCCGCTCAAGCGGAAAGTGGCCCGAGCCGCACCAAATGGACATCAAGCGCCAACTGGAGTGGATTGCACTGAAGCGGTCACCAAAAGCCCGCTCCACCCGCGCTTGTGCCCGCCTGGTTTGGCACTTGGAGCGTCTGCCTAGGCCCGCCTATTATTTGGGCGGCCAAAATCATGCCCATTAACCAGACCCAAGACTCGTTGGCCCTGAACTGATCAATTTGAGTGTGATTTGAGACACTTCGCCCCGCGACTTCTCAACTGCCACCCCGACTACAGTGTTTGCAGCAACTTCCCCTGCAGGATAGACGAAGCTGACGCTCCCAAAGGATCTTCAATCCTTACACTGGGGTTGCATCCTGGGGTGTACTGCGACTCACCCAAGCCCGAATTTGGGGGTTGTCGGCGTCCAGGTCTGCTCTGGTGACCGTAGCCTTGGAGGGAGTCGTCCCTTGTCTGGTTGTTGCTTGCTGCTCCAACTTGCAGAGAGATTTTAAGACGCAAATTGAAGGTCGTTCTTTCTGGGAAGGTCGACGTTCAATCACAGGTAAAGCACTTCTCTATTTTTTATTGTTTGTTGCTTTTTTCTCTCTTTTCTCTCCTTTTTGTACAACATACAACCTACGCCTGTACTGTTTGATGCATTTTTTTTTGTGTTTTCTGGTTGACATTCATATGTTTCCATTTTTGCTGTGTTGTAGTTTATTTCACAGTGATTATGTGTATATATTAGTATGTTTTACTATACGATGAAGATTAAGTGCATATATTAGTATGTTTTTCTATGCAATGATACATATTTGATTCGATATATTCTAGTATACAATATTTTCTAATCTTCGAAGTTCTAACACATCCTATAATACATTTAGTTGTATTATAAGTAACATTAATTTACTGCTGTTTTGTAATACGTTTTAGAATTTTATTTTTCATATATCAACTTCTATTGCATATTGCTCTATTAGTATAGTACTTTATATTTTAGTGGATTACTATAGTATGTCAATATAATAGTCTTCTACTGTTTACTGCAATAATTGTTGTATACGTGTATGTGAATGTATTCAATTCATTAACACATTTGTTTGTCATTGGAAACTGTAGATGGCTGATGATATATCTGCTCCTCCAGCCCATGAGAGTGTCCCTAATGTCGCTTCCAACATTAGGTCGCAAGACCCGGGTTGGAAGTATTGTGATCTTCCGGACCCGATCGTAGGGAACGCCTTCGTTGCACTTTTTGCAAACATGTTATCCAGGCACGGGACAAGCAATACTTGATGGTAATCTTGTTGATGGGACGACAATCTAAACATGTCCTCCAACTTACATCCTTCTCGGGGACGAGGGTGGGGAAAACACAAGAACTCTTGGTCTCACATATAAAGCCCGTGAAGAGGAGCATGTTCAGCCAAGTTCATATGATAATTAGGGTGGTTACAAAGAAGGAACATAAAATTAGATCAATCTTATCATGAATATCACGCAAAGGGGGAAGCTCACCAAGGAGCTATGGGGCTGTCATGTCCATGTATCGTCTATAGGGACTGAATGTCCAGTGAGGAGGGCTGAGAATTAGTGATGGGTGTCATTTCCTTGATGTATAAGTGATGCAGCATAGATGCATCTTATTAGTTCATTTTGTGTTATATGTTTATGTAGGAACTTATGTGCAATTTATTTAGTTATGTGCACTTAGCTTCAAGATTTCATTGTTTGATTCTTGATTAATTTTTTGTTTGGCAATTTATGAAATTGCCTCATGTATAGGGTTTTGAATTTTTTACTATAAATACCGGTCTTGGGGCTTGTCACAGGCAGACAAATATGAATTAGAAATTTTTTTTGATCATAATATGAATTAGAAATTAAAAAAATTGTTTTATTTTGTAGTCCCCTTCTTCCTAATTCGGTACCGCATCAATAAGAAATACATACACCCAGTTTTGAGACGAGCTTCCTCCAATTCGCTATTAGTGAGAAGGTGTAGAAGATGTTGGATTTTTTGTGAAAGGAAGATGGGAACTTTCCCATTTTTGTGTACAGAGAAAACAAGTAGGGATAAGCAAGTTGTTCCTAACTTTGAACATAGAAGTATAGACATTGAAAAGTCCTTCACTACGAGCATCCAACTCACAAATCCAAGGTCGGCCTAAGATAACATGGCTAACATCCATATGCAACAAATTGCACGTCGACTACTGCCTACTTGTAACCTGACACTATCTAGATTATGACCCAACGCCCTTTGGACTGTGATGTCTATTATTATGATGGAAATTCCTTGAATAGAGGAGAAGATGATGAAGATTCCTTTGGTGACTTTCTTTTCCAGGTGTTAGGTGTTAGGTGTTATATGTGTGGTGGAGCTTCTTTTTCTTATTCTACTATGCATATTGGAGTCTTGTATATGCCTATTTATTTGTGTAATGGGTTATTCATCCGGCTATGTCACTTTTTCTATTGCTTGTTAGTGCTATGTTTCGCACATCAACTAGTTCTTATGTACCAGCACTTTATGGTCAACTTGATTATGATTACAAGTAGCTCCATATGGGAGAAGCTCCTACTACCTGCCTTTAAACTTGCTCTAGATTATTTGTTTGAGGGGAGTAATTGAGAGTTTAAGTGCTTGATTGCAAGATTGAGGGGAAGATATTCTTGTATGGGCTATTTTTTATTTAGTTGAGTTTGTATTGGTTGCTTTTGGGATTATGCCCATCTTTTCATCTTTCTATTTGTTTGTAAGTTGGGCATGTAAGTTCCCATGCTCCAACTTGAGGGGAAGTGTTAGAGTTTATGAGTGTTTTAATTTCTGGTTTATTATGTAATTGGGCTCAAGTTTATTTGTCTCATTAATGTTTAGACTCATAGTCCATTAGGGTTACATGCCTCCTCTCCTATATATAGGAGAGGGGTTTACTCATCTTGCGACAAGAAGATAGGGATTTTTCACATCTAATATTAGTGTTTTCTTCTAACCATATCATTATACTTTTAAGCAAAAGTTTAATTGTAAACTTTCACGCTTCAATGTCTCTTATACAAGGTCATTTTTGTATTTCCTTAACTTCACTAAAGTCCCCAAAACTTCTATCTACACCACTCACAATCAACATGAAGTCATTATCCTTTACTATCATTCACATCACAAAATAGAATATTGCTCAATAACATAATCTACAATAGGAAGCGAATATCATGAATAAAGTGGGGGTGCTGAGCATCGAGGAAACGTTGCGTGAAGGCCGTCTAAGATTGTTTGGATATGTGCAACACAAACCGGCAAATGCATCTATCAAAGTAAGGTTATTGAGTCAAGCACAACTAAAAGAAGCAGAGACGGACCTAAATTAACTTGGGAAGAGCTTATAAAGAGAGATTTTGAATCTTTACATCTTGACCAGAGTATGACCCATAACTAATAAACTGTCACTCTTTCTATCAAGGAAGCGGATATCAGAAATAAAGTTGGGGTGGTGAGCATCAAGGACAAGTTGCGTGAAGGTTGTCTAAGATGGTATGGACATGTACAGCGCAAACTGACAAATGCACCTATACGTAGTAAGGTTATTGAGTCAAGCACAACTAAAAGAAGCAGAGGCAGACCTAAATTAACTTGGGAAGAGGTTATACAGAGAGATTTTAAATCTTTACATTTTGACCAGAGTATGACCCATAACAGAGCCGATTAGAAAAGAAGGATCCGTGTAGCCGACCCCAACATGGTTGGGATTGAGGCTTAGTTGATGATGATGATCATGATGATGAACACAATCTATAAAAGGAAATTTTCTTGCATAATTTATAGAAAACTATATTATAGTTTGAACTACTCACATGAGGGTTTAAAATATTCATGAAGTATCCAAGAAGCCAGAGGAGTTTGATCAAAGATGATGGAATGCAACATATTGAGTCTTCATGTGATTCAACCATTGTGCAATAAACATGTGATACGGATTTGATATTCAAGTCATTTTGAAGGACAATTTTGTTAAATCTTAGTAATTCCGCTCACATCATGTTGAAAGATGAGAACTTTAATTAAATAAATTAGTAGGTCGAGAAAAACAATGTTCAAAGTCATTAGGTTAGAGAGTGTGTTTATAGGGAGCAAGATATGAGATAGAAGAAGCTTCTTCCTATCTATTATTGAGAAGAAATATTAGGATACATCCAGCAACTAGAATACAAATATGTTGAGCAATCATATATTCCAAGATCAGGGAATGTTGGAGCATGAATATCCAAGATGCCTGGCCAACAATGTTCACAATGAATTATCCCCTATGACATGTATACAAGGATGAAGAGAAATGTATTGGATGAGTAAAAAGGTTTACAATGCATTCTCTTATATAGGATAAGAGAGGAGATACAAAAACAGAGATGAGCAATATGGGACTAAACCACACAAGTAAAAACATAACTGAGGCACATGCTAGGCACATGACACTCAGTGAAACATAAACATATCTCTATACTGATCCCCCTCAAGCTGGAGCGTAGATGTCGATTATGCCCAGCTTGTCTACTAGAGTCTGGAAGCGAGCTTTTGGAAGAATTTTGGTGAAGATGTCCGCTACTTGTTGCTCTGTGCTTAGATATGGAGTATAGATACGACCAGAAAGAACAGTCTCGCGGACAAAGTGGCAATCGACCTCGATATGTTTGGCCCTTTCATGAAATGTTGGGTTGCTCGCAATAAAAATAGAAGCCTTGTTGTCACAAAACATCGGTATAGGACTGGAATAGGATATGTCAAATTCCTTGAGAAGACTTTGGACCCACAGAAGTTCACATGCAGTGTGGGCCATGGCTCGATATTCTGCCTCTGCACTGGACCTGGCTACTACAGTATGCTTTTTACTTTGCCAAGTAACTAGATTGCCACCCACAAATGTGCAATAGCTCGATGTAGATTTACGATCAGATCGACTTCCTACATAGTTAGAATCTGAAAAACTTGAGAGATTGCAATGGTTGTGCTTTTTATATAATAAGCCTTTGCCTGGAGAGATTTTGAGATAGCGTAGGATGTGACACACAGCGTCCCAATGACATTGTCGTGGTTTGTCAAGATACCTGCTTATAATTCCTACAACAGCAGTAAGGTCAGTTCTTGTGACAGTGAGATTAATAAGCTTGCAAACAAGTCTTCTGAATTGGTGGTGATCAGCATAAGGGGGAGAGTTTTCATCGTCCCAATTCATATTTGGGTCAAGAGGGGTGTTGGCTGGTTTACAGCCAAGCATGTTTCTTGCAAAAGATCAAGGACATATTTCCGCTGGGAAAGGCACAATCCTACAGATGATCTGGATACCTCAATGCCTAAAAAATATCTCAGCTTTCCGAGATCTTTGGTGACAAAGTGTTTTTCCAAGTAAGTTTTAGTAGCATGAATGCCCAAGGTATTGTTGCCAAATAAGATAATATCATCAACATAAACAATAAGAATGACTAGCCCTGCCTCAATCTTGCGGATAAAACACAGAATGATCTCTGAATGAAAACGACGAAAGTCAAAAGTTACTAAGATCTGACTGAGCTTGTCGAACCAAGCACGAGGGCTTTACTTTAGGCCGTAGATGGCCTTTCTCAATTTACAAACTTGCGAGGACTCCCCCTGAGCAACAAACCCCAGTGGTTGCTCCATGTAAACCTCTTCCTGCAAGTCTCCATAAAGAAATGCATTTTTGACATCTAACTGAAATAGGGGCCATTCTTTGTTGACAGCAACAGAAATCAGAATTCGAACAGAATTTAAACGTGCTACAGGAGAAAAGGCTTCAAAGTAGTCCACACCATATGTTTGTGTATAACCCTTTGCCACAAGACGAGCTTTCAGCCACTCAATTGTACAGTTTGGTTGATATTTAATGGTGAAGACCTAGCGGCATCCAACAGTAGGGCAGGAAGGAGGACGATCCACAAGCTCCCACGTCTTGCGATCTGACAGTGCATGTATTTCATGTTCCATCTCCTGTTTCCATGCAAGAATAAGAAGAGTTTCTGCATCAGTCTTGGGAATAAAGACAACAGAGATAGAAGTGAAGCACGCAAAATTGTCATTCAGATTAGAAGATGAGCAGAAATGGCTAATAGGATGTATTGTGCAGGATCGAACACCTTTGCGCTGACTGATAGGCAGATGCAAGTCAGAAGTTACCTCAGTGGTTGTATGATCATCCGCGAGGAATTAGTTGTGGAGAGGCCATGGAGGGAGCACTTGTCTTGTTTCTTCGCTTGTATACTTGTCGAGATCGGGCTTCAGGCAGTTCAGAAGATGGCAAAATTTCAACAACATCAGGCAACGGCGTGGGCGCCAACATATCACTAGAGAGTGATGCTCCATCATCAGAGTAATATGGCATATGCTCAAAAAATACTACATTAGGACTCACAAACGTAATATGGCATGTGCTCAAAAAATACTACATCAACACTCACAAACCATTACTTCAAAATAGGATAAAAACAGCGATAACCTTTCTGGGTCCTAGAATATCCCAAAAATTAAACTTGGTGGAGCGAGGATCAAGTTTTGTTAGCCCCGGGCGTATGTTTTTGACAAAGCTGGTACACCCAAAAACAGGGGGGCAGAGAAAAGTTAAGTATCAGAAAAGAAAATGTTGTACGGAATTTGATTGTGCAAAACAGAATATGGCATGCGATTTATAAGATAGCACGCTGTAGAAACAGCCTCAGGCCAGAAACGGTGAGGAACTTTATAATGAAGAAGTAAAGTACGAGCAACTTCTAACAAGTGGGGGTTTTTTCTTTCATCAACTCCATTTTGTTGTGGAGTGTAGGGGCATGTAGTTTGGTGTAGGGTGCCACAGACTGAACAAAAAAGATGTCGCCAATTTTTGCATAAATTCAAGGGCATTATTGGTGCGTAAAATTTTAATGGCTTTGCTGAATCGTGTTTGTATTTCAAAGAAAAAACACTAACATGATCCAAAACCGAGCTGCGATCTTTTAGTAAAAACAGCCAAGTAGCACGTGAGTAATCATCAATAAAGGTCAAAAAGTATTTAACGCCAGAATGGCTAGGAATAGAACATGGATCCCAAATATCTGCATGAACAATATCAAAAATTGCTTTAGAACCAATATCTTTCTTAGCGGGGTACACGGTACGAGTTTGTTTACCCAACTGACAAGATTCACAGAAAAGGTTTTTTCAGATAAAGCAGGAAATAAATGCTTCAACTTTGCTGCAGAGGGGTGACCAAGCCGGTAGTGCCACTGGAGTCCCGTTACTAATGTCAACAAAAGATCAGACGCCGCTAGTGGGCCATCTAGATAGTAGTGTCTGTCTGGTCCCTCATGGCCCAAGCCAATCCTCATCTTCGTGTGGAGATCCTTCAAAACACAACCAGAATGATCAAATTTAATGGAGCACTGAAGATTTTTTACAGTCTTACTGACAGAAAATAAGTTAACAGGAAATTTCGGGATATATAAAACAGATTTTAGATGTAACTTTCGAGATAAGGGAATAGTGTCTATGCCATGAACAGAAGTTTTAGAACCATCAGCGACAGTAACAGGTGGAATCTGTGTGGTTTTGGTAAGGGAAGAAAATAAGTTGATGTCACCGGCCATATGAACCGATACACCGGAGTCAATGCACCATTTATTGTTACCAGCAGAAGGAGAGGCTATCAAGGCAGAAGATCCAGTGGCAGACGTAGAGGGAAGATGAGTCATGTGTTCTTGAAAAAATTTCTCAAACTCTGAGCGAAGCCACTCAATTGAAGGCGTAGCAGATGGTTGTTCAGGTGTAGTATCATGGTTGTATAGGCGGCTAGGCGACCAGGCGTTGCCTGGGGACGCCCAGGCGGAGGCCCAGGCGTTTTCATATATATATATATTAATATAATGGATACATGTAAAATTTATGATAAATAAAGTTAAATGAGTAGATGATTAAATAATATCAGAATCAGTACATAAATAAACACAAATCAGTAGATAACTAAATAAAAAACTGTAGATAAATAAATACAAATAACTAGATGAATAAATACAATTAAGTGGATAAATAAATACAAATCAGTTGATAAATAAAGTTACATCACTAGATGATTATATAATTTCAAAAGTAGTACACAAATAAATTCAAATGAGTAGATAACTAAATAAAAAACAGTATACGGATAAATTTAGTAGATGAATAAATACAAATAAGTAGATGAATAAATACAAATCAGTTGATAAACTAATATAAATCAGTAGATGATTAATTCATTCCTAAATCAGTACATAAATAGATACAAATAGTAGATGAATAAATACAATAAATACAAATCAGTTGATAAATATAATTAAATCAGTTGATAAATGAAGTTAAATGAGTAGATGATTAAATAATATCAGAATCTGTACATAAATAAACACAAATTAGTAGATAACTAAATAAAAAACAGTAGATAAATAAATACAAATAAGTAGATGAATACACAATGTTAAGCGGATAAGTAAATACAAATCTGTTGATAAATAAAGATACATCAGTAGATGATTATGTAATTTCAAAAGCAGTACATAAAAAAATTCAAATGAGTAGAAAACTATATAAAACAGTAGAAAAAAATACAAATAAGCAGATGAATAAATACAAATCAGTTGATAAACTAATATAAATCAGTAGATGATTAATTAATTCCTGAATCAGTACATAAATAAATACAAATAGTAGATGAATAAATACAGATCAGTTGATAAATAAAGTTAAATCAGTTGATATATAAAGTTAAATAAGTAGATGATTAAATAATAACAAAATCAGTACATAAATAAACACAAATCAGTAAATAACTTAATAAAAAATGTAAAAAAAAGCTCAGCAGTAGCCTAAGCGTGCCTAGGCGCCGCCCAAGCATCCGCCCAGAGGCCTAACTAGGCTGGGGGCCTGGGATTGGGACCCTAGGTGAACGCCTGGGCCGCCTAGGCGCCGCCTGGGCAAGCGCCCGTACAACTCAGTGTAGTATCATTGGAAGTCTCTACGGATGCTTGGTTTGCCCAAGCAGGTTTACCGTGCTAGATCCAGCATCAGTCTTTATCATGATTGTCACGGCCACAGAAGTTGCAGAATCGAGGACCAACAGATTGTCCGCGACCTGAAGCAAGAGTAGTAGAAGATGTGCGACCACCGTTAGGAAGGAGACGTCCTCCATAACCACGGTCGTGGCCTCGCCCACGACCGGAATAAGTGGTGCGAACAGCAGAGCTGGGTGTTCGATTGCAGGAGTGGAGGTCATAGATGGAAGTCTTTGAACCCACTTGAGGACGTCTCGAAGAGTAGGTAGTGGGTCACTGGATAGAATCTGGTCGACCACCCCAGAGAAAGGAAGCAAGAAGGGCAGCCAAAAATTAGACTAGTTGTAGTTCGTTGTGGTGCTTCTGGGCTTCTTTGATGTCGGTTGTCAAGGGGTGATAAATTTCATATTCAATCTAGAGGGCAGAGCATTGATTGTAGAAGTCTTCAATAGGAGTGTCAGGGGAAAATTCCTTCTTGGCCAGAGTTTTGAAAATTTCAAAAACTCTCTTGGGATTCTGCTGATGAGAATATACGTGAGATAGTTGATCTCACATTGCCTTAGCATCATGAAGACAAAGTAACGACTGGTTGAGTCGTCTTCGGACCATTATGCATAAGCTTGCTTGCTTTTCTCATCCGTCATAACAGCAGGGGCAGTGGGAGGTTCAGTAGTGATATGAGAATGACGGTCTTGTGCTTTGACATACAAGACAAAGGAGGCCCACCAGAGATGATAGTTGGAACAGTCGAGTTTAACTGTGGTAAAACACAGGGAACGGGGCGGCTCAACAGAGGCCATGGTGAACAGATCTGAAGCATAAGCAGGAGGAAAGGCAGCCGGTGCAGCAGCAGAGATCAACAGATCTGAAGCAACCCTCTACGGGGCAGTAGAGCACCGTTGTAGATCTGATACACCAAATCAGAAGAGACCCGCTATGGGCAGAATAATTTGATAAAAGAACATACGCCGTCATAAGGAAAATCAAGATTCCATCATGAGGTGTAGGCAGAAAAAACCGAAGAGTCGGGGGGACTCTCAACGTGCAATAATTATTGGTGTCCGGAAAAGTCGTAGAGTAGAGTTACAGAGGTAGGATTTTAGATGAGGGCAATAGTGGATTTGCTTGGTGGAAGAAGAGACGAAGGTAGATCAAGCTAGGGAGATGATGTGGGGGTTGCAGTAGGAGAGAATTTGCATGGGAAAAAAAAAGGCTAGGGTGGGAATTTGCACGGGGGGGGGGGGGGAGAATCTGCTCTCGATACCATATAGAAGGATGAAGAGAAATGTATTGGATGAGTAAAAAGGTTTACAGTGCATTCTCTTATATAGGATAAGAGAGGAGATACAAAAATAGAGATGAGCAATATGGGACTAAACCACACAAGTAAAAACATAAGTGAGGCACATGCTAGGCACATGACACTCAGTGAAACATAAACATATCTCTATAACATGTTCAAGCAATGCTCGGGTTCTTTTAACAGATCTACCTCTTGGACATTCAAGCAAGAATCTTAGAGAATAGGGAGTCCTTATATGATAGAAATGTCACAAAAAAATTCAACGTTTTGCTCCTCATTATCATGGACGAGGTTTGGGGTTGAATACTAGAAAGCATTGTTCAGACAAGCTGTATGTGGTTGACAGGAAGAGAGGGCACAACCGCCTAGAGTATATGCGATATGCGGGAGTATATAAAAGACTAAATGCAGTTTTGTATATTTAATAAATGTATTGCATATAATCATAAAATGATATATTCAGCTTATAAAGTCATCTATCTCAAATCAAGAATATGCACTTTATTGTATTTAAATTTAAATATAAACATATGTATGTATGATATGTTTGTTTATATATGTGTATATCTATATTCATGGATGCACAACTATTGAAATCTATATTTAAATTCATGGATGTACTTATATATGTGAATAAATCAAAATCTATGCATATAAATGTACAAATATGTTTGTGGAATGTGTGAATATAGGTATATTATATGTGTGTACATATGTGAATATAACAAAAGGTATATGTGTAAATGTACAAATATCTTTGAGGAAATGTTTAAATATAAATATATGTTAACAAGTGTGTGGGACACTGTAATCGATGTATATTGATATGTACACCCATGTCCTATATATAGGAAAGGAGGCAATTACAAGGAAGCAGACTAAACCCTATGGGTCAAGGCAACAGGCCCATGTATATAATAGACTAAATAACATATTAACTAAATAGGCTAATACTTTCCAACACTCCCGCTCAAGTTGGAGCATGGGTGAGCACATGTCCAAGCTTGGAGTCACATGACTCAATTAAACACGATAAAAGATAGAAATGATAAATGAAAGATAGAAATGTCACTCCCCATACAAAAATTGTAACTCCCTCTAACAATACTCCCTAATTAAGCATATGATGACGCCTCTTTTGAGTTGAGTTCTACATGTAGGAAATGCTCGAGCTTTGGAGAAGGTCTTTTGAAGTGCATCTAGAATGAAGAACATCTAATATATGGAATCTGAACGCCATAGCAGAATCTTGCCACAACCAAACTGTGGACCAAACAATCAGAAGTACCACGACTACACCGTCTTCACTGGAGAGGAATGGGTGAGTGGAATAAGCGCACAGTCAACACATGCCACGTATATAATGTGGCACGAACGCGGAGGCACAATGTCGATGTAGCAATAGTGGTGTCTTCAAATCATCTGAGAAGTACAGCCAACTGGAATTAGCGCAGAAGACAACAGACGTGCTTAATGTGGCACGAACATGAGCTAGACCAGGTGTTGACGGCTGGCATACTGGTTCCATAAGTTATGCGCATGAATCTTGGGGGCTTGATAAGAATGAAGGTACCATCAAGAAGAAGCCCAAGAAGATCCGCAGAAGAGCAACAAGACGTAATGAAGTTGCTCAGTGAAAAGAAATTTGGATGAGAATCCTTGCAGATACATGATGCACAGGCTGGAAGATGACGAGCTTCGGAGAAATATGAAGAAAGAAGCAACCATTTGTCTCGTGGGAATGCAGCGAGAATGATCAACTGAAACGTCATCAACACCAAAAGGAACTAGAGGTCGAAATTAGCAGCAATAGCTCTTGTCCTGGCGTACATAATGTGGTATGAACGTGAAAGGCTTGGTATCAATGCTGCAACTGTGAGATCATTCAACGATGTCTCACATGTAAAGTGATGCTAAGTGGGATTGACGCACCACAAAGACATCTGGAAAGCAGATAAGCTGAAGAATATTAAGCTCTATAAAGATTGTCTGGAATATATCACTCTCATCTCTTTATCTCTCTCCTCATATGTTCTCTCTCATGTTCTCCTCGTATCCTCCTCTCTCTCATACTCTCCCTCTTTGTATTCCCCCTGCACGCCAACTACGAAGAGTATGAGTAGATGGTGTGGAAAGCGACATGTGACCCACCGGCACGGGAAAGACGCACACATGATGGGTGGGAGGGTGGGAAAGGAAAAATGTAAAACAGAATTACTACTGGAATGGAAACTCGATAGAAAAAGAAGCACTACCAGAATGGAACTCAGTAGAAAAAGAAGTGACACTACGGAAATGGATCTCACTGGGAAAACTGATAACTGCAGTCAATATGCATAACAAGCCGATTATAAGACCCGGATAGATAAGTTAAACGGATCTTTTCTTTGGGCTAGGTTAAAAAATAATATGATCCAATTATCATTAGGTATTGGAGAAGAGATAGACCTTTAGAGGACGTCATAACTTGTATTTGAAATAAGCAATCTGCAACACGTCGTGTAGGGTGTGGACATGTCGTGTAGATTGCCGAGTGAGAGGCAGACTCTAAATGACACATGGTGAAAGGTTGCTAACACGACTTGTAGCTCCTCTCGATAATGACAGACCCTTGCAACACGCCGTATAGGGATCCTACACCGTATAGGATGTCGGAGGCGTAAACCAGATCTCCGCCGACAAGCCGTGTTGGTTGACCAACACACTGTGTACGATGTCGTTGAAGCATGATCCAATGGGAATTAGCGACATCAAGGAGACAAAGAACCCCGAAAATTAGCACCATGGGTCGACGGGTATTAGAGTCGTCTTTTGTTCTCATGTAGATCATGTGAACATGATGTAGTGGAGGCTCCTTGCTTGACCATGACCCGAACTGGATAGGATATAGCATCGTCTAGGGTCCCGAGAAGTGGAGCGACGGAGTGATGACCGCATGTCGGTTGCACGGATGCGGTTGTTGGACTCGGAGGCGGCACGGGTCGGCGGACACGATGGAGACAGTTGTTGGAGCTG
The DNA here is from genome assembly GCA_963693085.1 of Alisma plantago-aquatica. Classification (NCBI taxonomy): domain Eukaryota; kingdom Viridiplantae; phylum Streptophyta; class Magnoliopsida; order Alismatales; family Alismataceae; genus Alisma; species Alisma plantago-aquatica. Next base: position 1,098,856,570 of record OY856411.1, read on the forward strand.
AAGGTGGATGTTGGTGTGGTTACTTCAATGGCGGCGGCTACGTACAACAGCTCCTTGACGAACGGATCTTCTCTGAGGAGAACTCGGGGAAAGTGACGACTTGACGATGACGGTCACGAGGGAGACTCGGTGGCTACTTTGACTGTGGATCGAAAAAGCATAATGGATTGGAAGGATGGCGTTGGTGATAGATGAAGATTGGATCTTTTAAGAAATAGGAAGAGAAGCCATGGAGGTCGTGATGCGCATGGCAAGCGGCCGGCCGGCCTAAGTATGGAGACGGCGGCCGCCCACAGGTGGTGCTCTCTCATCGTTGCTCTTTCTAGGAAGGAGAGATGGCAGCTAGGGCAGCATCGACGTGGACAAAGAAGAGGGGAGTGGAGGCGGCGGCTAGGGTTAGGTCCTCAGGGCACACTCTAATACCATATAAACAAGTCTGTGGGACAGTATAATTGATGTAAATTAATATGTACATTGCAATCCTATATATAGGAGAGCAGGCAATTACAAGGAAGTGGACTAAACCCTGATCGGTCAAGGCAAACAGGCTCATGTACATAGTAGACTAATTAATCTATTAACTAAATAGGCTAATACTTTCTAACAATATATATATAGAGAGAGACAGGCTAGAATACACTCGAGTATATCGGAGACGCTATACACCTCAATCTTTTTCCATCATACTAAACCTTTTTTTTTAAATCCAAACCATTGATCTTATTAAATATCTTATGAATAGGCTATATATAAAATTTGAGCTCGTTTGGACACTTGTAGGTCATCCATATGAAGACAACAAAAACGATGCATTGGAAATTATATTTGTGCGTTCATTTTGTTGTCCTTGGATGACCAACTTAGAAGCATCCAAATGAGCTCAAATTTTGCATGTAGCTTATAGTTATGATAACAATGAATATCAACGATTTCAATTTTGTAAAAACTTAGTGTTAATATGTAAACACCATTGGGGTGTACGGTTGATCTATACACTCCAGTGTATTCTAGCCTGACTATATATATGTGTGTGTGTGTGTAATTATATGATTATATATATATAATTATATAATTAATATATTCAAATGTATACATATAAATGTACAACTACATATCTGAATATAGCAAAATATATATGTATAACTAATATATGTATGGGTATAAGTAGTGAGCTTTTCAAAAAGCAGAGTTTGATTGGCACCTTCATTGGCAAAGCGGTCAGTGTGCGGCCCAAGGCCAATTAGTGATTGATTAGCATATGCAATGCATCAGGTTGACCACATTGGCATATGCAGTCACACAGACTGATTTCCCAGACAATGCTCAAACAAGAAGGGTATGCAATGATGTGTGGTGTTGAATTTGAGTGTTATGATGAGCTTAGTTGACCAACTTTTCCACTATTGGACTGTGCACTTGAGAATTGATATGGATGACTCAATGATCATGACCCAATAGAGTGGTTGTCGGGCTAAGGAAATGACTGGCAAAGGGAAGCAGACAAAGGTGGAAATGGCCAGATACGACACGTCACACACTTGACTATAGTGACTATTATGCGAGGACACAAATGTGATGGAAGGATTAGGAGAAGGATGAAAGCATTATTATCTTACATTGCAATTGATTGTGCTCTAGGAAGCACGGACACTTCGATACAGCCCCCGTGTCCGTGTCGGACACGTTTTGGACACGGACGCTCCCCGGACACAGCCCAAAACGTTTTGAACACGGCCAAGACGTGTCCTATCCATTTTTGTCCTTTTTTGCAGCCCGGACACGGCTGGACACTGCCCGGACACTCCCTGGACACATCAGCTTAGCAGTTTATGCTGCTGCAACCTATATCTGTGTATAAAATCTAATAATGCAGCTACTCCCTGGGCACATCATCCTAGCAGTTGCTGCAGCTGAAACCTATTTCTTTCACTATGTAAATTCTGGACATACAGCTACTTTTTAATTGTCATGTCATTGAAAATTTGCATTACAAAGCTGAGATATAATCACAAAACTGCAAACATAATGTCTTTGAAAGAATCTACATCTAAAATCCAAGATGAACTAGGTATCATAAATCACATTAAGTCTACTACATTGACTAAATGAGTAACAGGTACTCATGTATTCAATCTGAAAATCTGTTATGTTTACTATAAAACTGCAACAATGTGTTGATGTGTGCTAAATAGTGTTTATACTACACAGAAACACACATTCATATTCATATACAATTATGAATACATATGTAAATATTTTTCAGACATTTTTCTAAGTAATTCCAATACACACGTGCATGCATTATACACATATGTATATACATTTATAAAAAAATTCTTCCCATCCAATGCCATGTCCGTGTCCTATATTTTAGGAAATTGGCGTGTCCCGTGTCCATACCCGTGTCAGTGTCCGTGTCTAAAAACGTGTTCGTGCTTCCTTGATTGCGCTTTTACATCTTCATTGAGGGTCACCACTAGCTTTTAGGAAGTTTTCATCACTGCCAAGTCATAGCGTTTGTTAGGGAAGAAACGATACAACATAGCCATGAAATTGAGTATGATATTAGAGGGAAAAAATACATTTGGAAAGTGAGATAAGCATAGCTAAACGGACCTACCTCCAGCAGCAAATTTTAGTTTGGTTTATTAAATTGGCCACATTCTCAATTACCCAGATATGATAGATCCCTTGTTAGACCACCCATTCAACTAGACTAGACAATTTTGTGTTTGATAGAGTGATAAGAAAGTCCATGCACCCATTATTCACCTACTCTGCACCCCCGCCACTGGCACCAACAATCCATTTGTTTTTGGAGTGACGGGTAGCATAACATCCTCAATTTTCTTTTATCATTTAGCGTGCACCTCAATGTAAAAAAAAAGGCAGGTTTTAGAAAAGATACATTGCAGCCAATTAGTGTCTAAAAATTGGTAGATCTACTACTCTATTGGATCTCCCAAGATTTACAAGATATCGTGTAGCTAATATCATTTCACATCTCCCATCTCAACCCCGCCCCCCTTCCAAAACCAAAAATTTGCATAACATCATTTTTTTTGTTGGTCTAGCAACAATTACTGGTAATAATTTTTTCGATCTAGTATACCATGGATATTCTATATCAATAAGATTGAGACATTTTGTATGAGAAGAACACATATATTTTAATTTTATAGGAATTTTATGTTTTATGTCAAACACCCTTACAATATCTTTGTTTTCAGCTAAATTTTTGTTAAAATCATATTCCGCAAGTTTCTTCAAAGTTTCCAAGAGCTTCCACTTTGACACCTAGTGAAGTCTACAGATATTCAACGTCCTATACAATAGTTACCACAACCATGGCAGCAGCAGCAACACTAGGGATAACAAGAAGATATGAGAGAGGGAGGACTAAAGTAGTAAGATGATAGGTACAAGGGTTATGTCAGAGGTACCTATCAATGTTTTAAAAAATGTTCAGTGGTAAGTGTGCGGACAGCACCTTGTATCTGGTTGAGCGGTAAGCGGGTGATTTTTGAAAGAAAAAAAAAAAGGATTTTAGTTTCTTATATAATTTTGTACAAATTACACATATATGTATATAAATACTATACTGCTTGGAACTTTTATATATATCTAAACACTCTACCCAACAATATAGGTTTTCAAAAAAACATGTACATCAAGGAGGACCTGACCAAAGCTTATGACACAGTTAGAAGGGATTACATCCTTTTTCTTCTTTTTAAAATGGGATTTCCTTGATGTTGGATTGACTGGATCAGCGTGATCTTCTCTTCAGCATCCTATCGAGATTTGGTGAATGGAGGTCCTTCTGAGCAATTTACTGCCTCTAATGGAGTGAGACAAGGAGATCCATTATCACCTTTCCTCTGTGTCGTAGCAATGCAAGGTCTCACATCGATTATAAATGTTTCTGTGAGACGAGGAGAGTTAAAACCTTTCTTTGCATCTGAGGAGACAAGTGTTTCACATATTATTTTTGCTGACAACCTTCTTTTTTTCTCTAAAGTTGATAACTCAAATAGTTTATAAGACAACTATAGCACAATGATTATAACTATAATATAGTATACAATATACTTGACATGGAGAAAACACCCTACATACATGATACAACAAAATATGTGCACCACATGTTACATAGCTAAACAGTAAACAATAGATTTATCATAGATACCTTAGTAACTTATAGTTATACGTGCATGTCATCAATTAGTCACACATTAGAGCAGTACATTTAATTGAATATGCATTTTAAATTAGACAATAGTTACACATATTTAGTTGTATACACTACAACAATATCCTATTCTCATGACTTACATACAAAGTATGCATTCTAAATTAGAATTACGGCTTATCATAGAACATTTGATGTATGTACGTTTATTATATTATAGTCAATAATACTTGGACCATATAACTTACTTAATGTTATAGGTATACAGCAGTATTTTTAAAAAGGGGGGCAAAAGCGGGCAAAAAGTTGGAAAAAAGGGCAAAAGCAAGAAAAAATCAGGCTAAGCAGCCAAAAAAGGGCTGATTTTTGTAGATCCGCTAAATGGGCGCTCAACGGCTAAATTAAACAGCTGAAGGTCTTGACTTGTTAAGCAGACGCTCAGAATGTTTTTCTATACGCTGGTACCTAACTGTAAAGACCCTCTATGTAACTATCAAAGCATAGCATGACATTTACTAATCGAGCCAGTTGCCGTAGATGACCAGGCAATGAATTGTTGGTCTTAAACAAGGATTTCTGAAAGTTGCTTATTTACACAATCCAAACCCACAAAGTGCTCATATACAAAAGTTTGAACTTGTGATGTGAGATAACGTTGATAGGTTATTTTAACCAATGTTTCATCTGAACCGAGGAATTAATAACACTCCTACATAATTACAAGTAAGAATATCTCAATATTACAGATATCACTCAGTTGTACTAATGATAGCTGACAAAGCAGTAAGAGTCCCCAGTGGATGGCTTGCCTATTTGCGTGCATGAGGTCGTGGGTCCAACCCTGACGACTTGGGAGGGGGGTAAGGGTGGGTAGGGTTTTCGGGTTAAATAAGCTGGGGAAAAGGTATTTAACAAATTAATAATAATAATAATTGGCAAGGCAGGATTCTAACATACTGTATAAACATCCATCTACCTTTGGTTATGATGCTTCAATAGCAGAACTGGGCAGCAACTAGTAGTGTTCTCATTCTCCTCAGTGTGTGGTTGGTTTCGACTTGTACCATCCATGTAAAAATGTTTCAACCGTCTCATGTGTTTCTCTGAACAAAGAGCCTTTTCCTCCCTTGGAGATTTCAATTCCTTATGAAAACCCCACAAATCTTTGCTGTCAGAAAGAAAAGATGCACTTTCTTCAGGATTTGCCCACATTGACGACAACTTCTTGCTTTCATTTAAATCATCAGAAACAAAGGCATCAGCATTACGAGTTTGATCGTCTGAAGTCATGATACTGGTGGACTCGGGCTCAGAAAGGGGCTCCCCTGTTTCAGAGGCCTTGCCAAGGGGTTTTACTGTTTCAGAGGGTAAATCCCGTGGATCATGAATCTCCAGAGATAATATTGTTTGGTGTGGAATATCTTCTGCATGTTCAAGGATGTAACATTTATTAGGATATAGTCCGGTAGCATCTTTAAACTGTGTGCATCTAGCAAGAACAGAAAAAACCGCCCATAAGGCAAGGAAAATAATAGCAAATCAGACTGTAAAAGGCCATTGCATTTTCAGAGGTGAAACAGCACAGAGAGATATGACGCACTTATCTATAGGACGGAGATACTTTTTCAGAATGTCAATCGCTTTGAATCCAATAATTTCAAAGTTGCACAGCTCCCCTTCATGTGACAAGCATCGCAATGCATCGCCGTTCTCATCAGTCTGAAATGAAGGAAAATGGGATCAGCTTCATGTTAAGACCTAATTTGTAGCTTGCGATTTAGTAACACCTAGCACACAAGGAACCAAGAGTGCATACAAATCTATTCTGATGACTTTGAAGCAAGTTTTGGTAAAGTGGTTCAGATAAAATATTTAATCAATCCTATACATTGCTTATAGTCAATATCCAAGGCTTTTTATTTTAACAGTGGCAACATAGACATACAGATAGTAGCCTTCTCACGCTATAGAGAAGAGTCATATGAAGGTTGCTTATTGCTATGGATAATGACTATAAATGGATAAGTGTACTTGAGGTGGTCCTCGTTCTACGATTTACAGTACAAACTATACAATTTGGTATGGAAGCACCTGGTTGTGTTGCAAATAGGGGTGACTTCTTACTTGGGATTGAATAAGTAGTGATATAACGGAGGAAGTTATTTCCCTGTTAACAGTAAAACTTATTGCCCCCATCACACATCTATTTGATGGTTTCTATTCTAGTCTGCTCTTTCTCAATTCAAAATTTATTCCAACTAATTCCTAGTATAAGAGTTTATCCAACCATTTTCCTTTGATTTGAAATAGATACGCAATTTCACACTACACTTCTTCCAATCTCAAATAGTACAAAGTGAATTAAGCATGGTTTTTAAGGGCCTAAGAAGCCAGCCTAGGCGCCTACTTGCCCAAGGGAGCTCCACTTAGGTGGGTAGCTAGGTATTTCAAACATGGCTCTTTTGTTACTTGTCTGCTACTTCTAGATCTTACTACTTAAGATTTTAAAGTACAGAAACCATTGTAGTTCTTTTTAGGGTCATAATGCCTGATTGAAAGTTTCTAATATCTTGCGTCTCCAATCACTTATTATAGTAAGGTAAAAATATAGCTTACAAATAGGAGAAACCACAATATCTAGATGAGAAACTAGGCGACGCCTGGTCATCTGAGCACGCACGATGTTGTGGGAGTCTGGAAGCCTTGACAACCATGAAACTAAGATCGGCACCTTTTTCTTTTTAGATATTTATTACGTCACAGCTTGTTTGACTTGAAAGATATGTGAATAATGGGACCATTTACCATGCATGCTATTCATATTCATATATATCATATTTACCTTCTTGGTACATGCATCTTTTATAGCGCCAAATCCTTCATCAAAAGCAGCAGCATGTATCCATATCCACAACTGGCAGTAAGACTCATCCGCTCCACTCTCTGCATTAGCCTCAACCCCATTCCTCACACATCCAAATGCCGTGTCACTACAGTCTTTGCTGTTCCTGATAGATGGCCTCCACATGTACATCACTGGGGCAATGAACTCAGAAGTAGACTCCACAGAATGATGAAGCTGCCAAACCAATCGGAAACCAATGTTCAAATAGATCCCCATCACATAACTTTCAACAAATAGAAAAGGCTCTATAGACACATGTGAAAGCTATAATATGGACACCGCTAAATTTACATTCAGTATTAAGTGAAATGTTCAATTATTAGAAGCATTCACAGCAAATAACTAGCCTACCAGCGCCCTTCCATACTGAACTCCGCAAATCACATGCCTGGAATTCTGCTGCTGAAGATCTGAAGGCGAAGGAATCAAGATTGATTTCAGAACAGCCAAAATCGAATCCTGTGGGACGCAAAGAGAAGCGTCATTTTTCAGGAAAAGATATAACAGTTTTCCATGGCGTATGAGACAACTATCTTATTATTATGTCAAGCACATGCGGTAATGCTTACTGACAGAATTAATCACCACTGAATGAACATCACCCCACGACCAACAATATGTATGCCTACCTTTGGCCCATTAATTTCTACTGGATAGCAGTAGCTGGCATCATGGAGGAGTGACTCGGTCTTAAACCATTTAAGCATAGCTTTAGAACCTCTTCCTCTGCATCGACTATGAGTTAGATACAGCTCACCACCAGTTTCAATTCCAAAAGATACAATGGAGACGAGAGCTGTAAATAGTGTATACCTTCCAAGCAGCCCAAGTGGCAGAAAGAATCCCCACCTCTTCACCATCTCGAACCGCTTCGTGAGCCACAGGTGTGTCCTCAGTCTCCTGGTTCCGTCCGCCGATACTACATAGCCTGTCGTCGGGTTTGCCCGGAACTCCGCCTTCCTCCTCACCCATCTGGGAGGGGGTCTCCTCCCTTTATTTTCCCTTTCTCCATCGCCCTTCACGTCCTTTTCCTTTCCTGTCGCGCCACCGCCATCGTCCACCACGGCGCCACGAAGCCGCCGCTTTTTGTTACCGACCAACCTTCTCCTGGCGATCCGGGCGTCGAAGCTGGTGGTCCTCCGCCGCTTGCCGCGGGGGAAGTGGTACTCGCCGCCAGTGCGGGTTGCGACTACTGCGTGGAGGGACTCTAGCTCCCGAGCACGGGCCTCCGCGAATTTGTGCAGGTTGAGGTCGCGAGGTGGGGGCGGCACCCGGCCTCGGAAAGCGCAGCCGCCGCCACTCTGATGGGGGCCAGAGCTCCGGGAGGGTTTATCGGCCGCAGGAATAACCATCGCACAAGTGAGGGCAGGCGGAGAGGCGGGGGGATTGTGGAATGTGGACAGAATCAATGGCCGGTTGTCAGGAACGCCAGGTACAACCGAAGTGAGCATTTCCTTGTCATGGCCGCGATCGGCGAAGAAGGAAAAGGAAAAGGCAGAGGTGGTCAAGAAAAAGCTCTTTGGTAGGGTGTAATAGGCTAATAGCCATATGGTGTGTGGGTTCAAAAACATGAAGTCAAAATGTAAACATTTGAAACTACACAGATTCTATTTGGTTGGATGCAGTTTAAACTTGTTGAATTTAGATTCTTACATTTGGTAGGGTGTAGATAAAAGATTATTTCACAAGAAATATTAAAAAAATAATTGTGGCACACCGATCACAAAAACATAATTTACTTAAGCGGAAGCATTCGTTAGAAGCAGATTACGGAAAATTACTAAAAATTAAAACCATTTTACAGAGAGGTCCACACAAGAAAACTCTTTTCACAAAGAACTAAAGTAATTTAATTGCATATTGGTTTACAAGTACATGTCTTATATCATCTTTTTTTGAGAAATTACAAGCATCAACTGTCATGTTAAACTAAACACAGGCAGTATAAAATCTCGAGGCACTGAGCCAAAATCTTGAAAGCATTAACTACTACTCCGAGGACCTGAGAGTATAGAGACGACACATAGGACTCTATGTACATCTATACAAGGCATATCAGCCAGTGTCTCTACCTGAAAATTCACTGTTGTCCCTGGTGTTGTTGTTGCTGTCCTTCACCTACTGAAGGATTTCTGCCTCCTCGTCCGCGTCCACCTAAAAATGTTATTCCCACGGGGGTGAGACAATTGTAAATTGCCCCAGCGAGAGATATAACTCTTTGCCAAAACATTATTATTGTAATTATTGAATTAACACTGAGCAGAGGAATTATATATTTAACATCAGATAGATCAATGTCTAAATAGATTAAAGCAGTATTCTTATCCCGAGCATTTTAACTATAACTTGATAAGTCACCATGATACTTATTTAGTGAGGAATTAAAGTACATGTATAACATTTATCCTTCTAGGATATGCTGAGCAGAGTAACATCAACCTTCTCGGTCAGTACGAGATTATATGGCAGAGACATCACGTATCAAACTACAATTAGCTTGCCAGGGTATATTGACATCTTTGCTATAGAGTTATAGCAGTAACATATACTCTCTTTAGGCTTAGATCACACAGCTAATGTCTGGTATTGTATTGCGGAGTCATGACTTGTAGCCATACCCTTTTAATGAAGTATTGGGATCTTAATCCCTCATCTCATAAGGTACATTTTTATTTCTTAACAAGTTCATCATCTTGATTATAGAGTATGGGTATTCAGACCCTCAATTCATCATAGAATACTTGTTACCACTTATTAGGTAACTTAATACCTTCAGGTCATCTGACCAAGGTAATCATGATTTTTGCTACACGAGCATTTTACATAGTTCACAAAGCTCATATCACCTCTTGTTACCCCTTAATAGGCAACAAGGCATATTATGGCTTATGAAGCCCATAAACAATTTCAATAATTAAAACATCATATGGCACACAGGGCTCATTAATTTCAGGTTACCTCTCACTAAGCAACAAAGCATATGAAGGCTTATAAGGCCTATAAAACATTTTCAATATACAGAGCATCATAGCTCATACCTGGCTATGCTCATCATCTCAACATACTTGCATGATTAGTACTCATGATAACAGTTATAATGCTTTCATATCAGCACCATGCAACACAAAGTAATACCATTATTCCCTTTTTAGGGTTAGGATTTCTCTTGCATATCATCACCCTCCATTAGGGTTTTCCATAAATAACCATTTAGGTTCTCAATATCATATTATTAATGATCAAGTCCTATGTCATTGATTCATATAGCTAGGAGCCAATATTGATAACATAAGTATTCAATCATACTTATTAATTCTCATCATTCATCATTAAATGAATTATCAACACAAAGTATGAGTTTCTCTCTCATCTTTACCAGAATATGATTACATCATACTTTATTAACTTGGCTTAACCTTTTCTTAAGGTATGTTAGCCTACACTCATCACAGTACATTACTTCATAATATAACAATTGTCATGACACACTTCATGTGTCACTCATCCAAATATATTGGATTTAAAAATACATCAAGGTGTATAAATCTTAAGGTGTTGGATGTGTTATCTATCATGTCTTGATGTATCACTTCTCTCCTCACCTTTATCTTACTTGAATTCATCCACTCAGCTTGTATTAGGGTATTTCTCATCCTAATACTTTATGCATCAACTCATGACATTTATCATGTAATGTATTGGTCATAAGTCACTTATTTATAATATACAACCATTGCCAATGATATGGACTCATCTTTGAGTTAGGAACTATTAATATAAAGATTTCCATTATCAACCTCTTTAGGTATTTTACTTATCAATATATTAGTTACTATTCCATTATTAGGAATAGGGTTCACATGACATCTTTCCACATTTGGGTTTCACATAACATCCTTCTATATCAGGGTTTCACATAGCATTCTGAAATTAGGGTTTCACATCACATCACCCAGTGTTAGGGCTTCACATAGCATTACCCTGTACCAGAGTTTCATGATCTCATTATTATGGATCAAACCCTAATTACATATTTTATTCATAATGAGAGGATTAGAGATTAATTATATAAGCATTCCTCTCTCTCCTTCTCTCTCTCATCCTCTCTAGGATGTTAAGTACTCCAAGATTGATCTAGGTTAGCTCTTCATTTAAGTACACACAGTTAGGGTTAACCATTATAATCACCTTTGGACTACCTCATTATTAATCAAGTAGCTAACTGACCTTTAATCATATTAGGTGTCCAATTGGTTTGACCAATTTGAACCTCAAATAGTCTTGGTCACTTAGACCCCAAACGATCTTGGTCATTCAGACCTTGAATGGTTTGAAACCGTTTAAGCAAAACAATAATGAAACTGTATGGACAATTTACACTTGAAACCACTTGGGTATCCAAACGGTTTGAGACCGTTTGGTCTCAAACGGTCTTGAGACCATTTGGACTCAAACGGTCTTAAGACTGTTTGGTCCAAACTCTCTCAAAACCGAATGGACCAAAAAGGTCTTCCATCACTTTATCAATTCAGGGTTTCAATCATTAAACCATCTATCAATTGAACTACTGATTTATTCTTCAATTGAACCATTGAATCACCCTTCAATTGGACCTTCAATTAGGGTTTTGAACCCAATTGAACTAGGGTTTATAATCAAGAAACCATCAATTAGGGTTTCGAAATCGAGGAACCATCAATGGTTGACATTGTGGAACTAATTCATTTGAAATCATTGGATCATCATCAAACCATGACATGACCTGATCTCAAACGGTCTTGAGGTCGTTTGATCCATCCCATCATTGATATTTGTGAAAATCAATTAGGGTTTGCATCATTGAATCAATCATCAATTTAGCTATTGATTGTATTTCAATTTGATATCACTGGACCTTCAACCATCCAATCATACTTCATCATAGACTTCCAAATGGTATTGGTTGACCTCCAAACGGTCTTGAGACCGTTTGGGTAAGTCAACCCAAAAATTAAATCAATCAATTGAGAATTTCAGCACTCAACCCGATTAGGGTTTGCAATAGGTAGATTATCCAATCATAGAACCTTTAGAAACCAATCAATTAAATCTATTAGATCATTATCCAACACATCAACAACCCCCCTCAAACGGTCAACCCCCTCCATTCGGTCAACCACTCCAAATGGTTTGGAACCCAAACCTCTCAAACGGTTTGGTGAAACCGATTGGACCAAAATTATGAAACCGTTTGCAATAGATATTTGTGGAGGTGTGTGTTTATGATGATGTCATCATCATCAAGCTATAAACCCACGAATCTTTCTGTGATTTTCATGGTGATTGCATCAATCAACCAAATAAAATTTCGGGAATAAAGAAGGAATCAATAATTGATAAAGATATGGAATCAATAACAAAGTTCAAGGGTTCAAGTTATATAACCCGCCTTCAATTGATCTTCAAAGCTTCAACCTCCACTTCTTTAATGGTTAAAGCAACACCTTTCACTATCCCAAGCTCGTCCTTAAGCTTTGAGTGAAAAGGAATGGCTAGAATTGAAGATGGAATGGAGATAAGAAGAAATCATGCATTGATTTTCGATTTCTACCATGGAATCAAGGTGAAAATAGGTCATGGAGCTTAACAACAGGTTGGGGGTCGTCCTCCTGATCCTCCAAAGCTCCCTTGGTCGTTTTTCAAGCAAAGAGTGGAAGTGGTTTCGAAAAAAGCCTCTCAATTGAGTTGTAAAAGGTGTTTTTATAAGAATTTCAATGAGAGAGAAAATATTTTATAAAATCCTTTTAATTCCAAAATTGGTGCCACCTCTCCCCCATCAATTCCTTGCATGAAAATACATCTTCCCCTCCTTCGAATTCCTCTTCATTATCCATGAATTAAGGAAAAGCAAATTAAGCACCTTAAATCATATAATACTAATATCCCATTTTTAGTGGATATTACTTTTGATTTAACTAATGTGAGTGGGTTCTCCACTCACTTGGATATCTTCGTTCCTTTGCAAGGCACATGCTATTCCAAACTTATATAATTTCAACCATTACCATTTTGGTTGAAGGGTACTTTGATTAACATATTTATTTTTGCATTAATTTGAAGTAAAGTTCCAATTATGCTTAAATCTTGATTATTTTAATATCAAGATTCTCTCTCTTCCAAAATGATTCAAATGAGGCGAACCTCTCAAATTATTTTCTCTACATGATGCCAAGAATCATGAGGGATCCTCTTGAAGTGGTATTTTGCATATTGAACCCTAGATTTTGGGTAAATTGCACATTACACCAAAACTAGGTTTTAATGCACAAATATTGCTCAACATGCTCTTTCTTGTTATTCAGGCCCCTACAAGCCATACCTCTGCATCATTCTCATTCCTATGATGCTTCAATACTATAGGAACATTCCACCATGTAACATTTGCAATTTAACCCCTTAACTTGGGTAATTTGCACTTTAGCCCAAAACAAATAAAACATTATTTCAACATTATTAAAAAAGGACTAAAATTGAAATATAAGTTCCTATTGAGCCTTAATTACTTTTCAAGAAATAAGAGAAAGCATATAATCAACTTTATTAATCAAAACATCTAGGTTTAAGCATAACCCAGGTCAGGGATGTTACAAATTATAAACCCCTAACAAAGATTTCGTCCCTGAAATCCCAAGAAAAGGAGAGACAGATTTTATTCATTTATTATACCATCAAGTCTCCACATAACATCTTAATGTCATGGAGATACCATAGATCTGTAATCCACACAAAGTTTCTTCCACACAAGGTTATTCTAAGGAAATACTTTTAGCTTGGTAAACTTTTCCACCAATTACAATTGTTCCTTCCATTAGTTCAACCTTATCAATGTTTATGTTTATGTAGACCTAAACCCATAACATATGATGTCCATATTATTTTATGTAACTAGATTGATTTCACAGTTGGCCAATATAGGTAATCAACATAAATCATCTATTATATCTCATATACCAGAATCCTTACTTTGGTATTCATCATATGTGTTGAGAACACATCTCATCCTTATCATATTCATTTCTCTGTTGTTACCGCCAAGGGTACACATGCACAAGGTATTTCTTTTATTTTAGGACATTGCTTGTTCCATATATCATTATCTTGGAACCAAAGTCCAAAGCAAACTGATACTTTTCTAAGTATCCATCAACATATTATTTCTAATCCATGTACATCAAATGTCATGATACTTACTTGATTGTCATGTTAATGAAAGGAAGAAACATAAAGGAACATACCCCTATCATTACCCAAGGTTGTTCATCAAAGGGGAAACATATATATTTAACAGAGGTAATCCACTTAGCAATCCTTTATTTATTTGGGAAAGTTCACTTAGCAAACCCTATGTGGTTGGAAGAGTTCACTTAGCAATTCTCTATGTAATTGGGAAAGTTCACTTAGCAATCCTTATGTAATTGGGAAAGTTCACTCAACAATCCTTATGTAATTGGGAAAGTTCACTTAGCAATTCCTATGTTATTGGGAAAGTTCACTTAGCAATTCCTTACGTTATTGGGAAGTTCACTTTAGCAATCCCTATATTATTTGGGGAAAGTTCACTCAGCAATCCCTATGTTATTGGGAAAGTTCACTTAGCAATTCCTTATGTTATTGGGAAAGTTCACTCTAGCAATCCCTATATTATTTGGGAAAGTTCACTCAGTAATTCCTATGTAATTGGGAAAGTTCACTTTAGCAATCCCTATATTATTTGGGAAAGTTCACTTGGTAATTCCTTATGTTATTGGGAAAGTTCACTTTAGCAATCCCTATATTATTTGGGGGAAAGTTCACTCAGCAATCCCTATGTTATTGGGAAAGTTCACTTAGCAATTCCTTATGTTATTGGGAAAGTTCACTCTAGCAATCCCTATATTATTTGGGAAAGTTCACTCAGTAATTCCTATGTAATTGGAAAAGTTCACTTTAGCAATCCCTATATTATTTCGGAAAGTTCACTCAGCAATTCCTATGTAATTGGGAAAGTTCACTTTAGCAATCCCTATATTATTTGGGAAAGTTCACTCAGCAATTCCTATGTAATTGGGAGAGTTCACTTTAGCAATCCCTATATTATTTGGGAAAGTTCACTTAGCAATTCCCATGTAATTGGGAAAGTTCACCTTAGCAATCCCTATATTATTTGGGAAAGTTCACTCAGCAATTCCTATGTAATTGGGAAAGTTCACTTTAGCAATCCCTATATTATTTGGGAAAGTTCACTTAGCAATTCCTATGTAATTGGGAAATTTCACTTTAGCAATCCCTATATTATTTGGTTTCATTATTTTCACTAGATTGTTTCAGAATGACTACTTAATCAGAGTAATCAGAAAGATAACAATCTAGGAGTTCCATACTTGCCCTATCTCCAATAATCATATACCTGGCCAGGGTATACAAGTATTGAGATTAGGTAGTATACACTTTATTTACTATCATATTCCTCACTTTTCATATCATTATACACACAAGATTTTTTTTCATTCCTTGATTTTCTTCAGGCATCACTTCTATATCTTCATCTTTTATCACACAGATAAGAGAGATTATAAAGCATTTTAAGGAATACTGAGTAAAATGTAAATTCTCATCTTTCTTGTGTCCTTATAGGACTAGTCAGAGGAAGTTCAAAAACTACTACTTTCTTATTTTTAACACATAGCATCATGAAATGGAATATCAGAATAAAACTATTTCATCTGACATGTCTCATCCTGTGGTTTGTTTACTATTGACCCTGTGTCTCATCCTGCAGTTTGTTTACTGTTGACCATGTGCTCGATGGTTGGGTGCCAAAAACTTCCCCTTTTTGGAACTACTAGGCCTCTGATCCCGAGTTTGGATAGGCCTTTTCTTAATTCTTTCCTTATTATTCTTTTTTGGATAGTCTTTTCTGATATGTCCAGGCTTCCTACACCTGTGGTAGATTCTACGTTGGTGTTGGAACCTATTTCTTCCAACATTTTCTATTACTTCAACATGCTTTTGTTGATTAATAATAATATTGGATTCCTCAACTTCATCATTGGGGGTTGGTAGTCGAGGTTGTATAGCTAATGCATGGTCCACTGTATGCATCACAACTGCCCTAAATTGCCCATACAGAGCTTGGAAAGTTGGGCTCTCTATCATTGCTCGGTTCAACTGAGGATATTCATATACTGGTTCCTTCCTAGTCCAGTCCCTTGCACCACTTCTTGGTGCAGTAACACTGCTATCAGTAGTGTGTTCTTCATGTGTTCCAGATATCTTCAAGTTCTTCTTCTCCTATGTGAGCAGAATATACTATTAGATAAACTGGAAGACACTTAGAACAGACTCAACAACCTTAATCCTATGTCTCTGTAGACTCAGCGAACTTAGAGCTCTGATACCACTAAATTGTGGCACACCGATCACAAAAATATAATTTACTTAAGCGGAAGCGTTCGTTAGTAACGGATTACGGAAAATCACTAAAAATTAAAACCATTTTACAAAGAGGTCAGGTGACATCTGGATGGCCCAATGTACCCCCTTTTGTACATGGTTTGGTCAGTGAGAAGCTTGTTGTTCATCAGTAACCATAAAAAGACTTTGTGTTTCTGAGGCCATTTGTGTTTCCATATGTTTGAGCAAGGAGGGGAGACACCTATGTACATGAGATAAGAGTATGCTGCTTTAAAAGTGTAATCCTTACCCCATCTCCAAGTGATTTTATTTGAAGTATTGTATTCTAACTCATGGATGATGTTGTTGAGTTCCCCTTGGCTAATATGCGAGAGAATCTACCTTTTAAGGGCATTTGATCTATTATTGGTGAGTAGGCCAAGAGCTTTGGTCGTAGTGATGTGAGCAAGTTTTTTTGGGATAGACCAATCTAGATGCATGTATTTGACGGTGTTGTGGTTAAACCAAGGGTCTTCCCAGAAGGATATATTGTTATGGGAGTGTGGGGGTGTGAAAATGATGTGCCTGATAAGGGGGTGTGTTTGTTGATGTATTTCTATAGTGGTGAGGCCTTACTTTTCCTAATTTTGTTCCATGGTGGTGTTTTCTGATAGTATTTCTTAAGGATCAGATCCCTCCAAATCTTATATTTGTTGTTTGCTAGGAAGTTTATAATCTTGGTGATCAGGCAAAAAGCATGTTTTTCAGGATTGATAATTCCCCATCCCCCTTGGTCTATCGGTGTTGTGATGGTTTTCCAATGCACTAGGTGTGTGTATTTGGCTTTATTTGTTGTGATATGGTAGTTATTCCAGAGAAAGTTTCTTTTGATTTTGTCTATGATGTTTCTGGTTTTGGTGGGAAGGGGGATACATCTGAGGTAGTGTGTGGTGATAGGGGTGAATACACTGTTAAGAAGGGTGAGTCGACCAGCAATATTGAGGAAGTTATTTATCCAAGATTTAAGTCTATTGTTGATCTTGTCTATAATGGGAGTCCATGTCACTTGAGTAATTTTGTCTGGGGTGATTGGTAGGCCAAGGTAGCTAATAGGGAAGTTCTCAATCTTGCATCTCAGAAGGGCTTTGAATCTATCCATCCTATATTGGTTAATGTGCACTCCAAATATGGATGATTTTTGAAGGTTGATTTTGAGGCCCGAGATATAGGAAAATATCCCAATGATCCTAATGGTGTTAATGATGGAGTTTTCTTCTGGTGTAATAAGGATGATAGTATCATCAGCGAACTTGATGATGTTCTCTGTGCTTTCGGGTGGGGAAGCAATCAGACCGGTATTGACCCCCAGTTGAATCAACCTAGTTAGAATTGAGGTCACAATGATGAACAGATAGGGGGAAAGCGGGTCTCCTTGCCTGAATCCATTGGTGTTTCTAAAATATCCAAAAGGAGTACCATTGATAATGGTAGAGAAGTGGTTGGTTGATATGCACACATGAATCCAATGGATCCATTTGTTAGGAAAACCAAAGCCATCAAGAGTTCTGGTGAGGCATTCCCATTTGATGAAATCAAATGCTTTTTCAAAGTCTATCTTGATGGCTAAGATGGGAGTTTTGTTGGTATGACAAAGATGGATGGTTTCATTGACCAAAAGATAAGCATCTTGGATGTTTCTACCTTTTAGGAAGGTATTTTGGTTGAGAGGTATGATGTGGTTGACATGAGATTTTATCCTATTAGCTAGTGTTCTAGCTATGATTTTGTATGATGTGTTAATGAGGATGATGGTCTGTATTGTGGGATGAGGTCGGGTCATTCTGTTTTTTTATGAGCGCTATGAAGGTCTTATTTAGGTGTCTGAGAGTGTTGTGTGCATTGTTTCTACTGTGAAGCTCCTGAAGTAAGGCGAGGAAGTCAATCCTGTAATGATTCCATCTAGCAAGGTAAAATTCAACATTCAATCCATCGGGCCTGGGTGATTTGTTTCTTTCCAGAGACTTAATAGCCAACTCGAGTTCCTCATTGCTAAAAGGTTGTATAAGTGTGGTGGGATGTGTTATCTTTTTTGGGTAGAGCATCTTCCAATCAAGGGCATCCAGGAAGGATGGTTGGTGGTGGGTGTTGAAGATGCTTTTGAAGTGTTCCACAATATGTGAGATGATCATGTGTTTGTTCATAGTGATGTTGCCTTTAATGTTAAGATATGCAATAGTGTTTCTCCTATGATTGTTGTTACAAATTTTATGGAAGAAATTTATGTTTTTGTCTCCATCCTTGGCCCATGTTATCTTGGATCTCTACCTCTATTTTATATCTAGACAATTCTTGATGTGGTCCAACTCAGATTTGATGATGAGAACGAGGGCAAGGTCGACTGAGGGGTCATTGTCTACAAAGAGGTATTGTTGTTCAAGGTCCCTGAGAGAGTTGGATAGGTTATGGGGTCGTTGATGTATCCAGCCTTTAATGAACTGTTTGATACGTAAAGTGTTACTCTGGATGTGGAGACCAAGGTTTTGTGAGCGAGGTCCAGCAAGGGTCCAATGGTCCACACAAAGGTTTGCAAAGTTTGGAAAGGTGAGCCAGTAATTATCAAAATGAAAAGATCGATTGCCCCAATGCTCAGAAGAGGTGTTGACAATAATAGGGAAGTGATCAGAAATGACTCTATGAGCAATGTGTACAGAATCTAGGGGGAAGTGTTCTTCCTAAGAAGTGGAACAGATGAAGTGATCCAATCTGGCATATGATTGTTTTCTAGACCAAGTGAAAGCTGCATTTGATGGGGGGATGTCCATCATGTTGTGGTTGGAGAGGAGGTGGTTGAAGGATTTATCAACTGAGGAAAGGGTATCTGTAGAGTTAGATGAGTTGTGTCTATCAGAGGTGCGAGTGATGAGGTTGAAGTCACCTCCTAAAAGCTAGGGTCTGTGGCTGACCATTTTCATCATGTGTGACAATTCCAAAAGGAAGGCTGCTTTGTTGTGTCCTGTTTCTCCATAAACTCCTGAGAAAATCCATATGAAGCCATCATAAATGTTTGTGTACGTGAGGGAGATGGAGAAGTTATAGATTTCTATATGTGTGAGATTGAAAACATTTTTGTTGAAGCCCACTAACAATCCTCCCTTGAAGCCATAAGGAGATATTTGTACCTATTTAGTAATCTTATTTCCACCTATAGTTTTGAGTGCGAAGGAAGTGAGGGCGGCTTTGGTTTCTTGGATTGTAATTAGGTCGATGTTATTTTTATAAATATGGTATATGATCTCTTTACGTCTATTCAGACTGACTGCTCCACATACATTCCAAGATGTAATTTTCATGGTGAGTTGAATGTAAGTCTGCTCACTCTTGAGGTGCTTATAGAATACTCAATAAGTTAAAATTTGTGTTGGTTTCTTCTATATTCCTATGATTTGACCAGCTTATGAACCTTTCGATGTTATTGAGTGCTTGGTGGGCTTCCGATTCTTCGTCAAATTTAATTCCTATTTTGTTAGTGAACGTAGTGAAACTGGTAATGTTAGACCATGATGCAATATCTTCTATATTATCCAAATTGTAATCTAAAGAAATAGTAGGAGATAGTAAATCACTCTCAGCCAAAAACTTAGAAGATGTAGAACTAGGTGAAGATGTACCTACTTCCGAGGTAGTGAATATGTGTCTCTTCTTTGTTTCTTCTAGACTAGGCATCATCAGTTGGATGGACTTGATGATGTTGGCTTCCTTTCCTTTTCCTTTCTGCTTCGGACTTTGTGAGGACTTGATCTCATCAATAATGTCAGTTTTCAAGTTTGTTCATAGTGTCAGAGCTGATGTTAATGGTAGGGTTATCTCCTTTGGTTTGTAAGGGGAAGATGTAGCCAGAGCTAATAGGGGAGGGTGTCGAGTGGTCTCTGGGAGGCGAAGATGTTCTTTGCCTCTTTTGGTTTGTGTTTTATTGGAGTTTCCTGACAAAGTTGTGGAGGTATTTTTCCTTTCCCAGACCACGTATCTCTCTCCTGGCTTACAATAGGAGTTCTGAGGTTTCTGGCTCTTTAGGGGCCAGAACCAGGAAGACGGATGCACATAAAGGTCTGAGAAGGCAATTTTTATTTCCGCAGGTTGTTCTGCAGAGAGTTTGATGTTATAAATGGACTCCCCTAGCCTAATGTTAATGGAAGCCGGGAGGGAGATAGCTTGTTTGATAGAGAGGAGGAAGAAAGCTTTGATGTATTGATTAGGGTGAGAGTTGCTAGGCTGATAAATTGTAGGGTGGCACCTATAGAGTGAGCGATAGCTCTGAAGATCTCTACTTCCCATAGATGTGGGGGAAGATTTTAGATTGCGATCCAATCTGAACCTCCATAAGGTGCTTCAAAAGCGCCCAGTTTAGCAGTCCATTTTGATAGGTTGGCTTGAACAAAGCTGGATCCACATTGTATAGTAAGGACTTATCCAAAGAGGTGATTGATCTTCATTCCTCCAAGAACAGAATAGAGAAGCTGAGAAGGTGATAGAATTTTTGGTTTGAGAACGGTGTGACCCGGGATCAACAAAACGATAGCCCTAGTGACATCAAGGATGTTGACAATATTATTGTCAAGGTTATTCTCAATTGTCGTCAGGACACTTCGCAAGGAAAAAAACATTTAGGAGTCTCATGGAGTTGGTTGGGAGATCCAAGGGGATGGTAGGGGGATGGCTCTAGTGTCAGCATGAACGATGGTGGACCGAAGAGACAAAGTTAGCAATCATATCAAGTGTATCATCCAAACACATGATATGATGATAAATATTCCATCTTTCACATATGCCATCCTATCCATTTCTACATTACAACCTAATGTAATCCTTTCCTGCAAAACATGTCGTTGATGTTAACGTTAATGTTAAAGTTAATGTTAAAATAAATAGAATTGAACCAGTTCTATATGTTCTCCAATCATGGACCTCAAGGGGTCGTCAAGAGATTTCCTAGTATCAAGGGATTTCTTAGCAATCATGTGGTTTTAAGGGCACATCATAGAGAGATGTGTATGCTTAATGTTCAATTCTTCATATTATTAATGACTCAAGAATGCTTAAGAAAATCTATGGTCAAGTTTATGTCAAAGTAATTCATGTCAATTTTACTTGTGTCAAGTTATATTTACTTTTATGTCATATAAAGTGCCAAATACCACTCACTGATGTGATGTTTATTTTGCATGGCTGGAGACGTGATGTCTGCATGACTTGGATCAAGTGAAGGATAAAAAGGAAAATCAAGGACTAGGAGACAGACAAGCTTAGCCTGGTGGGGTGCCATTTACTAAGACGATCTAGAGATCCATATTACATTTATCTTATATTTACTCATGTTATCAAATAAATTAGATTTCATAGATGAACATGATGTAGTTTTATTTTGCCAAAAACTATGTGTGAATCTGATTCCATTAAATGCAAAATATTTCATTTATTTAAATTGCAAAGATGATCATATTGTGATACCCCCCTTGAGTAAGAACGATTCTGCTCATGTGATGTGAAAAGTGAGGTGTTACAGCTATAAGAGTACTCATTTTACTATCCAACAAGTTCTAACACCAAGACATCTCTATAGACACTAGATAATACATGATTAAGGTTACACTTGATCAATTAATTATTTTTTGATTGCATCAATCAAGTTACATATAAGATTCACATATCTGATTGTAGAAATTAAGATTTTAACAATATCACAAGATACAAAAGGTATTCACATATATATACTATTCAAATCAAAGTTAATGTACCATCCACGGCCATATCAAGGCTTTAGCATATTAAATTGGGGAACAATAAGGCTCAACTTGTAAACATTGGCCACAATGGAGCCATCAAGCCAAGTCACACAAACCTTGGACAATGCATCAACATGGAATATTTATCCTTTCACTACGGTTCGCTTCCAACTTGCATATAGGAACGTAAAAAATATAGACCATGGATTCATAATTATAATTTCACATAATCATTTCAGATCAAGCACGGTCATGCAACAAGGCTAAACCATCATTGTTCCAGTGCTAGGGTTATCAAGAGGAACTATATATTTTATTATTTTTAAGAACATTTAAAACAAGTCTGATAAATATTATTGTGTCTCTTTTTGGAGCCTACTTAGTTACAATAAAGCACACATATCATCATTTAAGAGCAAAGTGATTAAACTATTAGATCATATTACTTATTCAAGCTTCATAGCTTTACCATCTTATTCATAATCTTATATCTAAATCGAGCATATGTTAACATTAGTATTTTGATCCCTATTATCATTCCACAGTTGAAACCCATACCATAGAACTCATATTATCAACCTCATGGAAAACAAGCCTACATGTAAATATCATGTATTCAAGATCTATCTTATCATATCAAATTTTATCACATTCTTATACAAATCTTTAATGTTAGAGAGAGAAGAGATGGCAAACTGAGAAAGATAATTTCTATAGTAAGATTCTTCATCATAACCAGACTCCCAGCTATTGTTGAGACTCATATGGAATTAAGAAACCTCTGACCTTTCACATCCACATTGTTTATTTCTCTTATGATATATGGCATGCATATTAAATAGTTATAGAATATTAATGAGATTCATTAGTGACTTATTTCAATGTAAACTACTTTATGAAGTGTACTATGACTCATAAGATAACTCAAAGTACCCATGTAGGTCATAAGCCTCCCATAACACCAAAAAGGTCAAAATAGCAATAAGTCCACGTAGGAACTCTATAATGAGCTAAAATTTTGTAGATGTCTGAATAATATAGAGAACATATCTCCTAAAATTTCTGATTTAAATTTCAAAAGATGAGAAAGTTATGATGTATTGAAGAATTATAATTTTGAATAGTTAATCCTTATATAAATTAGCCATTTTGTGATTAAAGGTATCTCTTTTACCTTCCAATTCAACCTATAATGTTCTAGTAGCATATCATTTTAAATTTTTTTACTTCACATCATTGATAGTCATTATACAAGAAGAAGAGTGACAAAGTTTCAAATTTAATCTTTAGGGTACTCAAAAACCCTAAAAGTGCCAGTCATATGAACATCAATTTTGAAATTTTAACCCATAGGAGATAAAGAGAACATAAGCTTATCAACATGAGAAATAACAATAATAACAAGAAAAGAAAGAAAAACCATGTCTGCACTATTGTATACCAAAATAAATTTAAAAAGTTCACCTTTTTGGAAAGTTAGGTTCTCTCTTTTTCTTAAGAGCAAGGTTAGGCATTTCAAGGCATAAGTACTTAGATTTCATAATTTTAGCTTTGAAGTAATTAAGAGAGAATTATATTATGACAATGAATCATCTTTAAAATATTGGGCAATACCAAAAATTTCGTATTTAAACATAAAAAGGCAAATTAGTGCACAAAGATCCAGCTTTTAGGCATACAACTTAAAAACTTAAAATTATGCATTTCCATCAAATTAAGTAATAAATGTAGGTTGAATTCATTAGAGAAGCAAGAAAATTGACTTTTTCTTGAGAATAAATCCTTCTTCTTCTTCTTCTTCTTCTTCAATGTCTATCTTGCTTCGACCTCTAAATTCCATCAAAAGCTCCATCAAATCTCTATCTAACATGCTTTAGCCTTTCCTAGGGAAAAGAGAGAAGAAAGGAGAGTCCTTTATTTAGGTGATCCACATTGAAATCCATGGATCTCGGCCTAAGGAAGATAATAAGGAAAGAATAATAAGGGGAAGGAAGAAGAAGATGGATCCATCATGGTTTAAGAATGGGATGAAGCTATCTACCCAAGGAGCATCCAAAAGACCTTTACTATCCAACATGCATCAACAAGCATGAATGAAGGACCTTTTCCCAAGGGATGTCTGTCCCTCCTGCATACACATTCCATGATCTTGTTGGTCGCCAAAAAGGACCAGGAATAACAAGGGTGAAGTCCAAAGGTCATATATACATTTATAGAAAGATATGACTTATATACCCTCACTTTTTTTTGGCAAAAGAGACCTTACCATTGTTCATCACACTTCCTTGGCTAAAGGTCACCCAAAAAAGGTTCAAGTACTATAAAACTTAATCACAGAACTGGAGAAACATATTTAGATAGATAACATGTACTTAAATTACAAGTTGAACTCCCCTCATCGGTGTAAAATTGCAAACTTGCCACAAACGCATGCGAAATTACATAATCAAAGTAGAGTGAAATTGAAATCAAATTAAGATTATACCTTATCTAACTGATTACAAAACTTATTCAAACATAAAATGTAAAAATAAAACTATTTTGTATACTTCTTTTTAGTTAAGTCCTCATATTGCAATGATTTTGCAATTAAGTCCACACCTTATATGAAAACTTGAAATCAAGGCATCCCAAGTACAAATTGAATTTTATAGGGTTTCAAATTATTTGGTTGCATAAAATTTCTTAATCAATCATCTAATTAAGGTAATAAATCAAGATTAAAATTAATCTTAAGCTAGGTTCATGGTCTCACACTTTCCTAAGGGATGAATGGGATCTGCAACATAGTCCTCAACTGTAATTATGACTGCCACAATATTATACATAATGGCTTGTCTTGAGGTATGTCCATCTCAACTTGCCCTAATTTAATTAGGCCCTAAAGGGCATGTCAGTGATCCATACACATGTTTGTCTTGTGGTCTTTGGTATGATGAAAGTCGAAGTGGATGTTGGGGTTACACCCTTTTTGCAAAGGATCAGGAGGATCCCTCATGGAAGGAAGATTTTCGAGATGTTGGATCATAGGTATAATGGTGCTAAGGGAATATTATAGGAGCTTCCTTGTAGGATTTGTAGGTTCTTATGCATATGAAACTCATACCTTTGCATCTTTTTGTGCTGGAAGATATGTTGTAGTAGGTTGTTGTACTTGCTGATCAAATGGCAGTGATGCATACCAATGGAATTGATTTAGTGTATATTAGTGTTGTGGTGGTTTGAAATATGGCTGAAATTGGAAGTGTTGTGCATTGAGTTGCACCGTAGGGGTATGTTTCATTTGTGGTGTCAAGGATGGAGTCACCAAAGCATTCTTGAATCCAGCTTGTTGTGTTTGATGGTCATGATCGGTTTGGTAGATTATTGGCATATCTTGTTGATATTGTCATTGGATGGTTTGAGTACTTCCCCTACAGTAGAGTAAAATTTCTTTGTGCCGACAACACTTTTCCATCTTTTTTTTGAACTATGTATGAATATTGTGCTAGAGACGGGAAAGGTGAGGCCTTTATTTGGATACACACCCCTCTTCATGGAACTTTCAATTCACACTCCAACATAAATCAACTCAAAAAAAGGTGTTGAAGCATGCAATGAGAGAAGTGTGGCGAGTGTGGGTGAGGAAGGCCTTATCACCATGTCTAGTGCTACTCTTGTCTATTGGCTTATATTTCAACCGTACCGCTAGTTTTTTTTACCATCCTCATACAAACTATAAGAACATTTCATTAGTCTTTTGATGTAGCAACTCTAGATCTTCCTTGGTTGGGACCTAATCAAGGTTCCAAGTGTATTAATCAATGACTTTTCATCTAGTAGAGTCCAATTAATAAGGGACACTAAAACTTGTTTATTGTATCATGCCAAGGCGGGCCCTGACAATGTTCTTGCAAAGCATTTGATCTGAATCTCAAACCATCTTTGATTTGTAACACTTATGGATAGTAGTATTTAACATGACTGAGTAGGTCACTCTTTCCTAAATATCTATGGAATTTTGTCATGTTAAAGTATTTTGTATATTGGCATCAAGGAAATGACAAAAATTCCCTAAAATATTAGCCCCAACTTTTTTTCTTTGAACTATTTGAGCATACAAAGAATTCTAACATGATGGGGTCAGCTACAGAGGTGTCTTTAGTAGGTTCTTCTACTTTCACCAATACAAATAGTGGATTGATCGTCATTCATGGCACCATGTGTACTAGATGTGGAAAAGTATATGGTCCTCCCTTGTAGAGATTGAACAAGGCAGAGGTGGAGGATAAACGACATCATTGTGGGTGTGGATTTCACTTACATTCCCATGATATAAATGGCTAATGTTATTAAAGGCACTAATCTTTTATCTTATATTCATATTTTGTACCTCTTATCTCTTCATTCTTGGCTTCATCTTCAACCTCTACAATAGTTGGAATGACACAGTTCTTCACTCAGGTGGAGTTTGTACTAAAGCAATGTACGAGCTTCCATGAGGTGGATATTGATGTGGCCATGGTTGGTGCAAATATGAACTCCATGAGTTGTATGCAAAAGCATTCTTTGACAAGCTCACAGAAAGTTCCTCAATGGGTGATGATGTAGGTTGATATGCACTTGATTAATACTTGAAGTCAAATGAAGGCATAAATGCAACATCGAAATATAGCTCAGGTAGAGTCTCTGATCCAATTGTAGGGATATCTAGTATCTAAGGGGTGCCTTCTAGGATCTTCTCTCCAATGGGCTTATGTATACCATTGATGCACACATAATTTTCAATTTTTTGATATCCTAATTTGGTTGATTTTATTATTAATTGCTCTTAGTTGAATATATTTTCATACACATTTCATCAGATTAGCATACATACAATCGTCTGTGCATCAATTTTTCTCTTTTTTTCATGTAATTTGTATTATTTTAATTGGGACGATATTATTTGATCTAATTCATTGCATAGTTTTATTGCAAAAATCATTATTTACTCGAGCAAATTCGTTACCACCAACATTAACTAAGTGGTTCCAACATAGTATTGAAGTATATTTTCAAAAATCTTTTCTAACTTGATAAGGAAAATGATTTTAATAGAAAAATATCGGCAGCACCGACTTTAAGTCAATAGTACCTACTTGGGACATTGACGACTAAGATTTAAAGTGTTAAATACAACACATGTTGTTTGTATATTGAGAAAATTAGATTTTCTTATTACCTATTTTCTAGAGGATGGAAACACATGATATATTCTCATTCGATTCACTATGGGATAGACACAAGAGAGGAGAAGAAGGAGAATAATAGAGTAGAGGCATGTTAGAGAACTTCTCAGATATTTAGGTAGAAGAAATTATTCATTATTCTATGACTTGATTCATTATTTATTTTTTCACCTTCTTCTCCCACAAAATACATGTTTTTTTATACAATTTTAGATGGTGATACCATTCTGAAGATGTCTATCTAATTTTGTATTTAGGTCCCAGAAGTAGCATGGTGTAATTCATTATATCTGGTTGCATCTACTCTTGGATTTTTGTATTATTGAAGGTTTTTATATAAATTTAGTTTCTTTTCTATGTGCATGATTAATTACCATGTACTTAATTTAGGTAGTTAAACATTGAGAAACTGAGACTAATTTAGTAGATGAATTTATTTAAACATTATTCACTTTGAAAGAGGGCTTAAGACAGTGATGGAGAGTACATAGAGATCATTCTTCATCAATCAATCAATTACTCCAACATTGCGAGAGCGGGTTTTTGGCTAGACAGGGTAGTATGTTACACTGCAAAAGTGGATAACATGATATACACATTTCTTAACTTGATTGATAATAGTTAGTTTAGAATTTGGATGCATATCTAGTATGTTATTTACACTATATTGAAACTAGGTTCCTAAAGATTCTCATCTATCTGATCTCAAATAGTCATTTATTTTGCTTTCTTAGTTTAATTGTTAGCTTAAATTTTAGTCTCAATCAAATAGACCTTTTTCTTGGGCCTACTGATTGAATTCTAGTTAGTAATAGTTTCTAGCTTCACAATTCCCATGCTTGATAACTCATAACTCAATAGTCCCGTATTACTTGACATGTACACTTGTGTCTTACACACGATATTTGAATGTCAATCATCAAAGGTGGAGCCTCCGTTTGAGGTTCGCTTAGATTGCTTGTCAGTAGATCTTGATCATGCTCAATTGAGCATCATTAGAATCGAGTGCAATATAGACTTTTGGCATGACCTTGATGACCTATAAAGTGGACAAGCATATTTCAAATGTAAGGTTTACTCCACTCTTACAAGAATATGACACTTTGCGGTGAAACCCTTGGCACAAGTTATATTATTAAATAAATGACTCCCCCTTTCATAAAAGTTCATAAGAGGATGTGATCTGTACACCATACTTTTTTATATAGATATTCTTGCAAAGGTATATGATGGGCATCATGTGTATAAAATAGAGGGTGCCTACCCCTAGATCATATACAATGATATGAGTTTTTAACTTGTCATGGGTCATTCTAAGCAGCACCATGGGGTGGAAATCATAGGTGAATTCCTTTTACTACCAGGGGTAGGTTGATGGGATAACATTCGCAGAAGGGGTCTAATTGGGACTCAAATGATACCAAGTTTTCTAAGTATCTTATTTGTGGACATGGGTTGTTCCTAGTTAAATGCCTACTCCTAGGATGATGCCAAGTAGTTGGAGGAGTCTTATCCTTTTTGGCGTGCTTCTGGTATCATACAACAAGGCATGATACTTGTTCTCTTAATCCACCCATTTTTTGTTTTCTTGATCGCACCCTATATAGAAAAAGGTTGATGTGGAAGGTGATAGTCGAATTTGATGTTGGGGTCTAGGACTGTTGGGATATGAAAGTGATTAGGAGGCATTCCAATTCTAGGTAATGGTACAAGACCATTGATTTTGGGGAAGACAAAGATGGGTGGGTCATCATGATATTTGGTGACATCTTCGTCTAGCTAAAAGATCCTTCAAAATAGGCAGAGATAGTTGGTAGTTACCCTTGATTTGAAAATTATGTTCAAATTATATGTTTTAAGTAGCCTTGCAGTGGAATCATGATGATATGAGCTTAAAGGGACCAAGATGAAAGTGGTTTATTCAAATTAAAGCATATAGATTGGAATTAAACTTTTAAAGTAATTTGGAATAGGATAAGCCATCTGTAGGTAAGATTCTTGGATTTGTGGGAAATTGTTGGTATTGGTTGGCACAATTTTTCATAAAATACATTTTTAGTACATAAATAACCAATTATATAAGATGATTAGCAAATAAAAATTTCCAGAAATAAAACAAACAGAATTTTTATAATTAAAGAGAGAAACACTTGTAGAAGATAAAGACTCCCCTTTGAGCCCATGAGTTTATATGTGACTTATGTTTTCACCAAACACGAAACGTATAGGAGGGGTTGGTACTTAACTTCTATATGGAGATATGGCATTCATGTGGGGTTAATTGAACTTTTGTGGTTATGGGTACTGGTCTCTATACACCTCGTGACTACAATGGCTGTAATGACCCATTACTGCTAGGATTTGAGGATGTCCTCCTGGTCTTTAGATGTTTAGAATTATGTTGCATGATACCTTTACTAACACCTTCACACCTAATCTATGAATCCAACATGAGTGCTGACACTCGTTCCATAGATGTATGGGTTTGTACGAGTGTAAATTGTATGTTTGTAAACTTTTCGATGTTCAATTTTAAATTCTTGATGGAAATATATGGAGAGTAAAGAGCAAGTGGGAAACCCCAAGTGGACATGCAAGTACATTCTCACTTCCCAAAACAAACAATAACATAAATAATTAATCATGAATGCATAAAGAGATAAAGCATCTTACTTGTGAAGGAAGACTCATCTTTTCATTTCTCTCTATTTTTTAGAAGACAATATTGAAAATAAAGGAAGCAAAAGAAAAAACCCTAAAAAGAAAGTGTGAGAGAAAACCTAAAAAAGTAAAAGGAAAGGAAACCTTAAAAGGGAAGAAGAAAGGAAACCCTAAAAGGGGAGCAAAAAGGAAACCCTAAAAGGGAAATAGAAAGGAAAACCTAAAAAGGAAGCATAAATGAAACCATAGAAGGGAAGCAATGAGGAAACCCTAAAAGGGAAGTGGGAAGGAAACTATGAGAAACCAAACCAAAAAAGAAAAAGAAAACTAGAGATATCAAAAGAATAAACTCAAATTATCTAGTTTCCCCAACAAGGTCAACAAAATGTTTTCCAACGAGAAAAATCTATAAGAAAAGCTAATCTTTGTGGTCACTGTAAAACTTGTAAAAACATAAAAATATAAGAATTTAGAGTCCGACAATGTTTTATGCAAAACATATGGAAAAATGTAGAGACACATTTAAATTAGCAGAAAACATAAGCATTGATTCCACTCGAGGATGAATAAAGCATGGAAAACTTGGGTAAGAGACAATGATTGACAATCCTATCACGACCTAGCTAGGTTTTATGCACCCTCATATCGCCTGAGTAACCAACATGACATTTCAAAAATCTTGAATTCATGAAAAGATTCAGTTTGGCTTGCTTCAAGAAAACAAATTGAGAAAACATAGAGAAAAACATTATTGAAGTGTGTGAGTAGAAATCAAGATAAACATGTCTTACTGTCGTCATCTCCAAAACTCTATTTTTTATTATGGGACCCAAACTGCCTCAAGATCTTCAATGGTGGAGATCTATCTCGGACGATTGGGATGAGATCATGGAAGATGATGCAAGGGACATTTAAAGAGGGGTTCAATATGAGAAATATCTACTCTTTTGGCGAATATGATTAAGTGAAAGAGGAAAAAAATAGAAATAGATCTACATTCTCAAGAACTTATTTAAGCAGTTTGCAAGTGAATACTGATTAGATTAGCAAGACATGCTTATTCAATTACTCACGACAAATATTACACGATAACAATATATGATCAAGTGGATAGTTAACAAAACAGTTCAAGCTATTTAGGAACAAGTAAATAAAAGTAGAATTTATCATCACCTTACCATCCTTCCAACATTGAGGAGTACAAGAGTCAATGTGCTACAAGTAGGATCTTCTAGGTACTAGGAGGTAGAGGTTTTCACAAGGGAGAGGTAGTCACTCTCTAGATTTAGTAGAGTAAAAAGAGAGTCTTTAATATGCTGGATATGGGAGGTGTATTTATAGATGTGGATTAGGGATCGAGGTTTCCTATTTTTAATTATAAGTACCAATAATAAAGCCCATTACGTCAAGTAAAAAGAGGAAACAAATTGAAATTCTATGCCTTGGGAACAAGCTCTGTAGAACTCTTCATTTGTTGGGCTTTCAAATGGCAGAATGCTAAATTCAGCCGTATGTCACCCTGGCAAAATATTAGATTGTTTCGTGTGTCCCCACATAGGAAACACAATGATTTTCATATATGAGACAGCTTATCATGATACATGAGAAGCATATAACTAGCTGCAAGAAGTACTTAGGCCACATATATGTAAGAGACAACATTCATTATTCAAGGCCTCAACCAGTTTCGTGTTTTCCCTAAGTAGATATACTACACGGCTGGATTACCATTTATTATGCCCTGAGGAAGTGAGCCATACTGCTCAAATCCAACCTTCAGTTGCAAAACCCAAAGTCGATGCCATACAAGGTCAATGGAAGAGCCAGACTCCATGACCTCACCTCCTCATGGTCAGTGCATGATATCCATAGTAGGACCGCAGTCTCTTGCTTTCTTTTGGAAGATTCTAGAATATCTCAGACAAAAAATTGCTTTTTTCATGAATTTGTAAAATTTGAGAAATAAAACTTGACCAAAAAGATAGGTAAGAGGAGAGATAAAATGTGAGAGGTCAATTATTCCCTTTTTCTCTTTTTCTTGGTCAAAAAGATATGGATTTTAAAGGATTTTTACCATTAAAATAATGAAAAAGGAGAGACAATTTTCCCCCATGAGATTGAAGTTGACTACCATATTAGGATAATTCAACTAATAAATTGACGGAAAAGGCCCACTTAAAGAGAATTAAGTCTAAAAAAGGATTTATTTTTTTCGTTGAACCCTCAACATAAATGGATGAAATGGGTGGAACATATATGGAAAAGTTTGGAATATATTGAGTGAATTCTATCACTATATAGAGGGTAGATCTAATCCTTATTGTTGACTAACTGAATGATAGAATGAGGTGTCAACAAATACCCTAATGATATGATGAGTGACTCATCGATACAAGGGGTCTTCCTACTATAAAGGCATGTTGCAATTTACTTTGTAAGTCTAACTTTCCATGTATCTCTCTTTCAAGTTGGCCTATGGCCCATGTTGTAAACCCAAAAAGTTTCATTCTACTAATGAAAGGAAGTTTTATTTAATTGTTGCATATCTTGTGTGAGATATTTAACCATCTAAGAGGCAGAGATAGTCAATCCCTTTAACACTATCTACTTAGGAAGTGAGATTGGAATTGGTGAAATAAGGGTTATGTGGCAGTAGTTTGGTTTTTTGGAGTTCATATAGTGAACCATTTGGGATTGATGATTTTGTCAGTATCTTCACAAAATCAACATGGAGCATGGAATTCCCAAAGAAAGTATATTTGCTAAGGACTAGTTGTGCAATGTTGTCTGCTATTATTTGTTGAATGACAACAAAGATAAAACATGAGCGTATCTTCTTAGTATTAGTCAAAAACTGAAATATTAAGGGATAATCCTTATGTGACCAATGATGAAGACATCATCTTCTATTATCCTAGCATCAATAATATACATAAATTGAATCCTATCCTCTCAAGATAAGGATGTCAAAACTGATTTATTGAGGGTCTTATCCAGTTTATGAGGATGGATTGGAGGGACATAGTTGGCCTTTGACTTACATACATTCTCTGGTTGGGTAGGTGGTGACTCCCATAAAGGATCTGAGGGTTTTAGATATTGAGAAGGTTTAGAAGGTACTTGATTTCCATGACATCTCTTGACAATAAGTTTGGATATGTTTCTTTCATCATGTCTTCATATACGATAAGGGTGCCTGGATACTTTTTGAATAGATTCAACTTGAGAGTGTGTGGTAACTTAAGAGCTTGAGTCCAATCTCAATGATTGTTCATAAGTGGCTCATTCAAGTGGATATGCTTTTAGTGTACATATTGATTAGAGAACTTTAGATATCATCACATTATTCATTGCATTTAAGGTATTGATCTTCACATTTTCCCAGGCGTTGGCATTCTCTTATGTGGTAATGGTAGATAAAATAAAAAAAAGTCATCAATATTTACAAACTGGATATGATTGGCATTGCTACAATTGTTTGATCTTCAACAACAAAAGCGAGACGACTATCAATATAGGTAACACCTTATTCAGTTTGAGTTAACTTTTTAAGGTGATGATAATAAGTTGGATCTTCCTAAGCAAGTGTTGAATTGTGAAATTAATGTAAAATGCTAGCTATAAAAGCATCATTATCTTGCAGAAATATATCATGAGGTGAAATAATATTACGTTCATGAATCATCAAGGGAGTATTAACAACAATTTTTCTAATTTCATAGACTCCGTAAAATTGGATGTATGCAATTCTCACACCATCTTGAGAAGAGGGCATCATTTTGCTATTTGGCAATGAAGACAATGGTTGTTCAGATGACATCACATTATAGACTCGAATTGTGTGATATTAGTGAAGTCCCAATGCTATCTCCTTAAATAAAGAAACCTAGTTTTTCATATATATGACAAACCTTTGAGAGAATTTATTTGTGTCTTCATGTTAGCTTATGATAGTTGATATTGGTCAAACTAATTATATTCAGGGAGTGCATAACATGAGTGATAGATTGATCTTTTTCTTGTTGAGTAGATCCTACTTGATTAAAAAAGGTCTTTTCCTAAGAATATTGAGTCCCAATAGCATACATAATGATGATGGAGACTTGCTTCTACAATTGTGAAAATTCATAGACATCATATCTATCAGTAGAGGGGAAAAACTATGAATGGAACCTGCATATTGCTTTGAGAGGAGAAAGGCTTGATAACATTTTTATTTTTTATGAAGACCTTAGAATGTTGCAGACAATGCAAATTAATGAATCTATGCCCATTGGTCTTTGGAGTTCTTCTAAATAGTAAATTTTGATTTGGAATGCTCTGTCATAATCATTATGATGATGCCACACATCATTTGAGGGCTATTTCCTCTAGTATAGTCAAATGATACACTAGGAAGTGGTAAACCTTTGTTGGCATCTATGCTTGGTAGACCACATTGTGTATAGACTTATTCAAACTCCACTCTCAAATCTGGTGAAGAGAGTGTGCCTAAGAATCTTCCAAAAAACCTACTCAACCTTTTAGACAATCAATGCACATTCTCCCATCAGATCCAACCTTCATCTTTGTTGATAGGATTTTTGTCCTTTCAAGTATATGTACTGTTTGATTGTAAAGTCTTGAACCTAGCTCTCCTTTACTCTTTCTTTATTATATTTGATTGCATAATTATATGCCTTATGTAAATTTATTGTGGATTAACTTGAATTACTTAAATATTCAAAATTTTGCCTTGTAATTATGCATACAAATGCTTTACATAATGGGGAAATTATTCCCAAAATTTTTATGATGTATTTTTTCAAAGTTGTGGGCTTCAAAAAAATGTACCTTAATGCCTTTCTCAATTGATGGGATCAAACACTATATGGGTGTCTGACTTTGGGCTTCAATGAAACCTTTGGAAGCTTGCTTTGAGGCTAAGTACCCAGAGTGAAGGGGGGCCCATTGAGTCAAATTGGCTTTTAGATGCATGCTTGGGTCAAGGTGATGCAACATTAGTCCAAGATGGATGACCAGTGCATGCCATTGTAGGACCAAAGTGACAACATCAGGATGTGTGGTTTCCTATGCATGTCAGAGAGTGACCTATGTGTGTTTTAGAGGCCAATGGGGGTACATCAAGCTCTATTTTTTGACACTTCATTCGATGGGAGAGCCAAGTGTGCACTTTTATGGGCTTAAATCTTCTCCTCCTACAGTTTATAAGTGCATGCTACCTTCATTCTAAGGGTTCATTACAATGTATTCTATCCTAACACACATAGACACACATGCACACACACACACACACTCTCTCTCTCTCTCTATATATATGTGTGTGTGTGTGTGTGTGTGTGTATATATACATAAATACATGTATATATAGACACATATGTATATACATATATATATTTACATATGTATATATATATATATATATATATATATATATATATCTGTGTGTGTGTGTGTGATTAAGAGAGAAAGATTTCTCCCCCCTCTCCCATGCCCGTGGCGGAGGCCGAACGCCCGGGAGGGTGGTAAATCAAGGCGGCAACTGGGATTCGAACTCAGGTCCCTTCATGACGAGACACCGTGCTTGACCACTTGAACCACTCCTTGTTGGCATGTATGTATGTATGTATGTATAGAGAGAGAGAGAGTCAAGCTAGAATACACTCGAGTGTACTGGAGATGATATACACCTTAGTCATTTTCCATCATGAAATAATTATTTTTAAAGTCCAAACCATTGATCTTCTTAAATATCTTCAGAACACACTATATAAAAAATTTGAGATCACTTGGACAATTATAGGTCATGCATCTAAAGATGACAAAAATTATGCACTTTAAATTAATTATGTGTGTTGATTTTGTTGTCCTTGGATGGGTGACTTACACTCATCCATATGGGCTCAAATTTTTTATGTGGTCTATTATTATTATAACAATAAAAAAACGAATTAGATTTCACAAATTTTGTCTATAGGAAAACACCATTGAGGTGTACGGTATGATTTGTATACTCGAGTATATTCTAGCATGACTCTCTATATATGTATATATATGTAAATATATATGTA
Source organism: Alisma plantago-aquatica (assembly GCA_963693085.1). Lineage (NCBI taxonomy): Eukaryota > Viridiplantae > Streptophyta > Magnoliopsida > Alismatales > Alismataceae > Alisma > Alisma plantago-aquatica. Next base: position 1,098,892,800 of record OY856411.1, read on the forward strand.
TATATATGTGATGTATTTTTTACCCAATTGGGTAACATAGGTTAGTTATCCAATGATTCTGGTTACAAATTGAGTGTTCCAGTTACAATTCTGACATTCTGGTTACCAATTTTTGCTCCTTGCTAGAGTTTAGGACGAAGTTTTTTCTCTTAGAAATGTCATTTCTACTATTTCTGCAGAATAAAATACAAAATTGATGATGTTTTTACAA